>JAABVI010000051.1:0-308299 GCA_012273795.1 Dendrolimus punctatus | reverse complement strand
TAAATTGTGAATGAAAATCAGTGTTAATGTAAATTATATTTTTATTTGACACAAATGCAAAACATTCAGTTTCTACATTTATACGTCCGTCTTTTCTTAATTTTCCTAGCTCATTACTTCCTATAGAAGTCATTTCTGCTGAACCATTGGGTATCCTTAATATTTCCACGACTTTAGGTTGATCAGACCTTTCGCCTGTGGCTCTACTAGGGATGACTCCTTCCTTTCTTTGCTCACTTTTGTCTTCTTCATCTAATATTCGTCTCTGTCTCCTTGTCATAACATTTATAACATTCTCATTCATTAATTTGTATTTTGCTCTAGTTGTTACAGCCATCACTTGTTCATTCATCATCTTTAATTCATCTGATGTAATACTCACTCTTGATAATACGTCTGCCACAGCATTATCTTTTCCTTTCATATAAATAACTTTAAAATCATATTCATCTAAGATTAGTATAAACTTCAAAAGTCTGCCTGAAGGGTCTTTCATACCAAAAAGGTGTATTAAAGGTTTATGGTCTGTCATGACCGTAAAATGTCTACCATAAATATAAGGACGAAAATATTTTACCGCCCATACAATAGCTGCAAGTTCTTTTTCTATTGTGGGGTAATTTCGTTCTACTTTATTTAAAGGTCTACTAGCATATGCAACTGGTAACAAATTTTTATTGCATAAAACTGCTCCAATCGCTATACTAGATGCATCTGTTTGAATAATAAACTCATTATCGTCTGAAAAATCTGGATATTAAAGAATAGGAGGGGATTTTAATATATTTCTCAAATGGTCAAAAGCATATTGGCATTTTTCTGTCCAAAAAAAAAGCACATTCTTTTTACAGAGGTTGTTCAAAGGCGCTGTAATTTCTGCAAAATAGGGAACAAACTTCCTATAGTAATTACAGAAAGCAACGAAACGTTTTACTTCATCTAAAGTATTTGGTACAGGAAATTTTTCTAATACTTTAATCTTTTCTGGATCGGGTAAGACGCCATCAGCGAAAACTAAATGACCTAGGTATAATATATCTTTTTTCAAAAATCGGCACTTTGTAGGATTTAATTTTAGGTTAACTTTTCTAAGTCGTTCTAAAATATCTGTCAAATTCTTGTTATGCATTTCTAAATTTCTACCAAAAAAATCACATCATCAAGATAAGTAAAGCATTTTTCAAATGCGAGACCAGATAAAGCCATTGACATGACCCTACTAAATGCACTACAAGATGTTTTAAGTCCCATCGGGAGACGTTTCAGGTGATATTGACCTGTGCTAGTTGAGAAAGCTGTTAATTTACGACTTTCAGGATTTAAATTTACTTGATAGTAACTTTGGTATAAATCAAGAGTAGTAAAATAGATAGAACCAGAAAGAGAATCTAAAATCTCTGTTATATTTGGGAGTGGGAATTTATCATCGATTATATTTTCATTCAACTTTCTAAAATCTATTACTAAACGGCACTTCTTGTCTGTACTTTTAGTAGACTTTTTGGGTACTAATAAAATAGGACTATTCCATTCGCTATTCAATTCTTCTATTATATCATCCTTTATCATTTTATCTATTTGTTTATTTATTTCTGGTTTCAGAGATTGTGGTAATCTGTATGGTTTAACATACTGAGAACTAACGTTTGGTTTTAGAGTTATGCTATGTTCACCTATGTTAGTAGTTGTAAGTTTGTCATTAGGCAAAAAGAAAACATCAGCATATTTTGAACATAAATTCTCAACAGAATGTTTCTCTTCTCCTGATATATGGCTAGTTTCTAATAAGGCTAATAAAATTTGAGATCTTTCTAAATTTTTGTTTACTTTAGAAAATTCGCAAATATCATAATCATTTAATGAATAAACTTCTGCTTCAAATTTATCTAATCGCACGTCATTCTCGCTTACGTTTAAAAACTTTACAGGTATTCTTCCATTTTTTGGTCTAGCTATTGCACCTGCTAAAAACACATCTTTAATAACTTCTTTTGCTGTCACAACACAATTACCATCATTATCGGTATAATTATTCAAATAAATATAATGAATAGATTCGCTCCTCGCTGGTATTAAAAGATAATTATTAAAATCTGGCTCGTCTGATATGGGTAAAACGATATGTTTATCGTCATATTGTAGAGTAAGAGTATTCGATATTAAATCAATTTGCGCTCCATACTTAGATAAGAAATCTAATCCAAGAATACCATTAGCTTTAAAAGGTAAATTGTCGAATACAAGAAACTTATGTGCAAATGTTTCATTGTTCCAAGAAGTTAAAGTAATGTTTACATAACCAGCTGAGCTTATTTGACCTCCAATTCCATCGACTATAGTATTTTTATCATAAATAATAATAGAATTAGGTATTTCATTTGACTTTATAATTGAAATCGATGCTCCTGTATCTAAAATCCAAACATATATTTCGTCATGATCGTAGAACAGTGTCGGATGTGACATTGGATCAACTTTACAGGGTAGCCATTTAAAATATTATACGTGGTTTTTTGGCCATAACTTTTTTTTTTATCAATTCCGTTAAGGTGAAAATTCACATACATATTACTAAAAAGGTTCTTTTTAAATTGGAATTAAAATTACACGTAATTACTTAACGGTTTCCTAGAAAATTCACATGCTTCATTTTACTTCGGAGCCAGCGCAATCGTATAGTACCATCCAACGTTATTCTACGAAAAAAAGATGTCGGTGAAGCGACAGATGTTATTTTACGACCATGTTCTATCAACATAGAATTGAATGTTTTTGACGGATGTGTTATGTTGTACCTTATTATCGCTAAAATAATTCTCAAATTATTGAGTAATAGTCCTTTTTATTAAATTTTCATAGTTTACTAGCAACGACACAAATCACAACATCACAGCATATAGAGCTAAAGTAACCACATTAATTAAAATTAGTTATATCGAAACATATTCTTAAACATCACAATCTACAGTAATCAAAATACGGCAAATAAGGTATTAAAAAGTGAAAATAAAATTGAAGAAAATATTTTACAATTGTAAAAAGAGCCCTGGAAATGCAATATTTTATTAGGTACATTTTATTCGGATTCATTAGTATCCTCAGAAACAATGTGGGCATAAGGTAAATTCTTGAAAAGTTATGGTATTTGTTAGGCATTATTCCAGAATCACAAAGGCTTACGAGATCTTTATATTTATCATTACTGATAAGTATTGCATCTTCATAAGCTTTGGATAAGGTTGGAGACACAAACTTCTTTATAAAATCACAAATACAGCTGGCTGGCTAATTCGTTTGCACCATGTTTAGTTTTACTTTCACCCCACATACTCGTATAACAATAAACCTTGTTTATCAGCCAGGTTATTATTATATATGGTAAAATTATAGCACGAAAATTTTCGCTTATAATGAAGAATGCTAAATTTTTCATGAGGACACGATAAAACCTTTTGAAAGTCAAAAGTAACACACACAATGCGTCCATTGGAACTTGGAGCGTCATTTTTATCATGGAATTTTAAGGTAATTTTTTTTTGTTATTTAGATGTTTTTCGTATTCATTTTTTAGATCGTCAAACGGATTTTTTGATCGTTTAAAATTGTGACAGTATCTTTTTTGGGTAGATAGATCAAATTAAAGTGCGTGTTTACAATATTTCTGTTTTCTCTAAGCTTTATTTGAGTAGTTGTTGAATCTGGGCTATTGCTGGGCTTTGTATAAATTAAACATCCTAGGAATGCTAAAGTCACCGTCTAAATACAGTCTTTTGAATGCTGCTCTATTATAATGAGACTCTACAGGGGCAAATGAATTTACGTGGGTACAAACCGATGTTATCATTTCGTCGTCAACAACCCTATTATGACTCTTATGTATATCCCTCAGATCTTTTTCTATCGAAGTTCTTCCGTCATATTTAATCCAAGCTGTCCGTATGTATCATTCACTAATGGAATACGTATTTAAAAATATAGTTTTACAGACCTCTATTTTTGGTATTTTGGCAAAAAATACTTGTACTTTAACTGACGATTATGTTTTTATATGCCCTTCATCTTTGTCTATTTAGTAGTTCGCAAAATGAGCCCATTGTTTCTCATTATCGCCGAATTTTCAAAAAAATTCAAAAGAATCCTTTCTTTCTTTGGGAGTCAATAATGTGCCACATTTATTTCTACACCTGCGTACGCATTGTTTTTTTTGGAACAGTAATGCCCTTTTTAGACGAGTATTCTTTTCCTTCGTTTTTTAGGTGCTTTCTCTTCACGTATTTCCAGTTGTGATAATTGTGTACAAATCATGATGCTGTGTTGACGGATAAACCGTTCCCATAATCGTCACAATATTGTGACCGAGACAAAAATATCGGTACATATTTTATCATGGCTAGTTTCTGGTGATGACATAGGACTTGGCTCGTTGTTGTCAATAGCCGAGGCAGTAGGTTGAGGAAAAGGGGACAAATCTGTGATCAAGATGGATATATAGAATTATTAAGTGTTGAAGCCGAGTTGATGCTTAAATCAGATACGATATTATATTGATTATCTGATGGTAGTAGACATGGGGTGATCTATGGCCATAGTCATCCCTAAAAAAAGTCTGGTATGATATGTATTTTGATTAAAATTGTCATTGTCTTCTCATTATTTTAAGATCTCCCTTGTTCCATCGTCTTCTAAGAAAACATCCTTGCAAATATCTTGTATTTTTTCCTACAATTTTTCGAGCTCTCGAGGGTAATGGTGAAAGGCGTTCTGAAAAAATATTTAAGTCCTTAAAATAACACTAAGTGCACTCACTCATTCTCTGTATTAAAAAAAACTCGTTATGTTAGTTCAGTAATAAGTAAAGTAATAAAAGTAATAAAAATTAAGTACAACGTAGGTAGATGGCTAAGACGTAAAAATAATAAAATTATGATGAAATTTGTTTCTTAGTTTTACAATAATAATAACTCTTTCAGTTAGATTAATGTTTTATACAAAAAAAGTTAAAATCAACAAAAACTAATTAGTTTTAGAAAAGAAAAAAGTTGGAAGTGAATTTAAGTACTAAGGATAAAGTGGGATTGGCACATACGACACTTAAACGATTTTTTTTTTGCGTAGAAAATGGTCGGTTGTGATTATTCGTCAGTATAGCGTCCACAGAACAATGTAGTATAGTTACATGCGTCTTGATGATGAAATCTCGTATGATAATAATTATAATTTAATGTAACAATAATTATAACTTTACTATCAGTTAGGCAACATTTTTTTGAAAGAAAATAATAATTTTATAATAATCCATAGAAAACGGACGGATAATCAGAACCGACATTTAACTATGTATCTAACTTAGTTTTGCATAAAATCATAAAATATTTGAAACAATTTTTATAACGGCAATAAGTTATTTACCTGGAGTCTCTGGTCCTCATCACTTTCTCTTTATGACTAAAGTCCATAAATTGTTCAGCTTTGATTGCCTATTCTACAAGTTTCATCATAAGCTTTGATCTTCTCGACTTCATTGTGGCACAACTTTTAATAGAACAATTTATAACTAGCCCTTAACTAATATAGCTTAGTTAAATTTAACGAGCATAGAGCGTAATTAATTGTCCAGCAAAACCTAAATCTAGTGCAATGCGCTAGGTGATAGTTCAGCGAACAATGACGCTTGCGCAGATCCGTCGCGAGCGGGAGCGGGTTGCGTGGGAACACCACGCATCGTACACAGTGGGATACACACAACCGTCGTTTTTCTATGAGCGCTTGTCAGATCCGTCAGTATTCCGACTCAGTAATTCAAAATCTACTATTTAAAAAACATTTTTTTTTAATGTGGGTGTAAAATTTATATTACGTGTACACAAATACAGAAAAAAGTGATTTTCGTATTTTTTTCAAAACCGACATTATTCTACGATCATGACGATTTTATTTTTAATTGAAAAATGTACATACTTGCATTTTCCTCTATAATTAAAAATGTTGTTCTTAAGAACGAAAAAACTGATTTAGTTCATTTTCAGGTATATTCTGAGTGTTATTATTTTGGCGTGGGTTACTTGCATTATTATGTTGTACAGAAAATACTGCACGTGAATTAACATTCCCATTACCACGACGACTGTATGATGTTCCTCTAGAATACCTACCACGGTTAAATGAACTGTTAAGTCTATCATAACCTTGGTTTTGAATGTAACTACCACGGCGGAAATTATACTGGGTAGTGTTGAATTGTGGAGAATAGTTATTAAAAGCGTAACGACCTCGGTACGAATTTGAATTTCTCTGATATCGAGGGTTAAAGTTTTGTTCATATAATCGCTTACCTCTTGTTCTGGACAACTGCAATACCTCGTGATTTAATGATGATGATGTTGGATGTTCGTCCTTGGCCGCTTGTATAGCGTCCTTCAGAGAACAGTAATTTCGGGCAGAGATAATAGTGCTTAACCTTGAATCATTTAAGCCTTCTGAAAAACGTTTAATTGCAAGCTTTTCATTTAATGATTTAAGAACGGCATAGCTACTAGAGTCACCATCTGCTTGGGATATGGTCAAATCAGAAAATAAATGTTCTATTTCAGTTCCAAATTGATCGATAGATTTATAGTTTTGCTTTGCGCATTGTAATTTCATTTGAATAGTAGTAAATGATTTTTTTGTCAATAATAAGTTTCTAATATCCGCTACCATATCTGAAACGGATGTATAACTGTTCGAAATTCTTAGTTTTGCATTCTCAGATAACCTACTTTTTAAAACAAATTTAATAAGAAAACTTTTTCCAGCACTATTTAACATTTCAGCGTACATTTCCACTGAATCAATCAATCTTTTAATTGTATCCTCTTTTCCGTCCATAATAGGTATCAAATTACATGCAGTTTTAAATCGAATTCCATCTTGGCAGTAATATAGAAACTCTCTGGTGAACACAAGTTATAAATTATGTCATATAATTGCTTAATATTATCATACGTACTAATGTATATATCTAAGTCTGAAGTCTTGATATGACTCGAACTATATGAAAATATTGTTTTACTTTCCTGGTATAATAATTCTGCTTCTTTCAGTTTATTTAAAGCTAATTGACCCTTAAATCTACTGTGTCCTTTCTTTACTAAATATTTCTTTATGTCATTTAACTGCTCTAAAATTTCATTGAGTTCGCTCATATCTTAAAATAAAATAAAATAACATATTACAATATTATTAAAACGTCGGTGGTCTATTTTGTTTATGTTACGCGGTCCATATTGAGCGGCGAGTATCGTGTTCGCAAAGTCTTGATGCACTTTATGTCACCGTTTATAATTTAACTTGAAAACACACGGGAATTTATTTTATTTTTGTTACCGACGCGAATATCTGGCGCCGGCTTTGGATTCCCGCGAGAATGTATATGTTCCTTTATGTAATGTCATTCAATAAAAAGTAAAATAAAATTCTCTCTTCCGTTTTTGGAGTTAATGGCGTCGTTTCATTCTCTTAACAAAAAAATCACCTTTCGCTTCCTAGTGATCATTACATACGTATATTCTAAAGTACGAACCAGCTACAAACTGATCCTGCGACCGGATCTAATATATGTATTTCACTCCCGAGAAGGAAATGGTGCAGACACGAAAGAATCAAGACGGCGCCGGCGTGAGCAGAAAGGACGCCATGCGGGATACGTCACATAATTCTCAAAAATCGACGTCTTCGTCCTTGTTGGCGCGCAAGAAACAATTAGAACTGCAAGCGGCGGAGGCTAAAGCTCGCATCGAGATCGATCTTGTTGAAAAACGCTTGGAGGCTAATCTGGCTGAACTGCAAGAGGAATATAATAGCCAAAGGGGCGCAAATGACAAGCGTTCGAATGGTTCAAATATCGAACAGTGGATGGAGCAAGGTGATCAAGAATTAAAGGCACACACAGCCCAGGAACAAGGACAGCCAGGTCCTATAACATCACATGACAAAGGTGGGACGACGGTACATCTTCTTGCTAAGGCACTGAATGACCTTACAGCCTCAGCACACAATGGTCCAGACTCTAGCTTGTTGAGTCGCATATCTACACCCCGAGACTTGCCATCATTTGCCGGGACTGTATGGAATGGCTTCAGTTCAAACAAGCATATGAAGAGTCCACAGAAGTATGTAAGTTTACCCCAAAAGAGAACCTGTGGCGCTTACGGAAATGCCTACATGGGGCAGCCAAGGATTGTGTTGCAGCGTTTCTAATCAGCGCTTCATCCCCAGAAACGGTTATGGCTACATTGCAACTTCAATTTGGAAACCCAGATAACATAATAACTAAGATTATGCAGGATATTAGAAAAATGCATTCAATGTCACAAGATTATCATAAAAAATAGTTTCTTTTTCAGTCAAAGTACAAAATTATGTAGCAGCGGTACAGGCACTTGGCAAACAGGAATATCTGCAGGGAATGAATGTCGCTACCATCATATTGGGTAAGATGCCTGCCATCCTTATCTCCAAGTGGGTGGACTACAGTCATACACTCATTGCTTCAGGTAAACCTACACTTGAAATTTTGTCTACCTTCTTATATGAAGAAGCAAAAAAAGTATCTTTTTCTAGTGTTCATTTAATAAATTCTAAACCTGATTATTATAACTACAAGCGTAGAGATAACTTTAATGTGAATAAACCTCAAGTGTTGCTGCAGTCTGAATTGCAACAAAATACAAATAATTCAAAAGTGTTAGTGCAATCTGAATTAAATAAAATATGCAAATTTTGTCATTTAGGTAAACATGTACTTTTAGATTGTAAATTATTCAAAAGATCACTGAGAAAAAACAGATGGTTATTTGTGAAACGGTATGGTATTTGTTATCAGTGTTTAATGTCTCATCATAAAAGGGACACTTGTACTGCCCTATGTGTGAAGTAGAGGGATGTGGTTTGCCCCATCATCATTTGCTACATTATAATTTCACTAAACATCCTCAAAACAATGCAAATGATGATGAGACACCTCAATCAAGCCAAAATGGTGAAATTGTGTCTAATGTTAACAGTAACACATATAATGTTTTGTTAAAAATTGTACCTATCAAAATATATGGCCAAAATGGAAAAATAATAAATACTACAGCTTTGCTAGATGATGGTTCAACTGTCTCACTCATTAATAATAAGTTGGCAAATGATTTAGGTTTAAGTGGTAGCCAACGCTGTATGAAGGTGAGTGGGGCATGGCAGAATAGTGAAATTAATTGTATTGCAAATATTGTTAATATTAATTTGGTAAGTAAATGTGGTGAAATGTCCAATGTCAAATGTTAAGTGTAGAAGGTTTAGATATTCCTATACAAAATATACCAATGGTTAATTGTAAATTTTATAAACATTTATATGAAATCAAAAATGAATTTAACTTAGGGTTGTCAAAACCACAAGTCTTGATAGGTCAAGATAATTATCATTTAATTATGCCTTTAGAAACTAAGTTAGGTAAACCAAACGAACCGTGTGCCACACTTACTCCTCTGGGCTGGTGCATTCATGGTAGAGTGCAGTTGAACTCGCCCACTTCACATAAGCTTGGAGCGAACATGTTAAATTGTAACCAAACGACTTTATTTTGTAAAGACACTTCATGTGAGGATAATAATCATATTCTACAAGACATTCATGACTTGGTTAAGAGTTCATTTTCTCTTGATGCAATTGGCATATCGGCTAAACAACGTCAGAATCCAGATGATTTATATGCTCAGACTCAGTTAGATCAAACAGCTAGGTTGTTTGATGGAAGATGGGAGGTGGGGCTGCCCTGGAAGAACAGAAATTCAATTATGCCAGACACCTTTCCCACTGCGCTGAAGAGATTGAAGTATGTGGAAAAAAAGATAATGTTTAATGAAGAGTATGGTGAACGATATAAAGGTAGAATAACTCATCTTTTTCAGAACAATTATGCACATAAAGTAACAGTTCCAGACACTCCACTACCTACCTGGTACCTGCCTCACTTTGGAGTTGACAATCCAAACAAGAAGAAACTGCGACTGGTGTTTGACGCTGCTGCCAGGTCAAATGGTTTGTCTTTAAACGATTTTTTACTTAAAGGGCCTGACCTATTGGCTTCATTACTTGGCATTATGTTCAGATTTAGAATACATAAGGTAGCTGTAACAGCAGATATAAAAGATATGTTTTTAAGAATAAAAATTAGATCTGAGGATCAAAGTGCTTTAAGATTTCTTTGGAGAGACAGCCCTAGTGAACCTGTCAATATATATGCAATGTCTTCTTTAATTTTCGGTGCTAATTGCTCCCCATTTATAGCTCAATATGTTAAAAACAAAAATGCTAAACAATATGAGTCAACTATGCCATCTGCGGTAAGTGCTATATGTCAACAACATTTTATGGATGATTATATTGATTCTTTACCTAATGAAAAAATGGCAATTGAATTGACAAAACAAATAATCTTTATTCATCAACAAGGTGGATTTAATATTTGTAATTGGACAAGTAATAGTGAAACAGTGTTAAATAATCTGCCAAAGAACATCATTAGTTCATCAGCTGTAAATCTTACAATTGACAAAGAACATACAAGTGAAAGAACGCTCGGATTGTTATGGTATCCTGGTGATGATACTTTAAGGTTTGATTTATCATTCAAGAAGATATCTCATGATATAATTAGTGGGAAACAAAGGCCTACTAAACGTGAAATGTTACAAATTATCATGTCAGTGTTCGATGTTTATGGATTTTTGTCGCCATTTACAATTAATGGAAAGATTATGCTTCAAGATACTTGGCGGTCAAAGATTAATTGGGATGATTACATTACAGATGAAGTTAACCAAAAATGGCGCAACTGGCTAAAGCAACTAAAGGTTATTAGTAATATAAGTTTACCAAGATGTTATCAATCTGCCAGTTCTACATGTCAACAAGTTATATTGGGTAATTTGTCACATGGAAACCAAACAAGTATACATTCATCTCAGTTCAATAAAACACTGGATTCTAACAAATCGGATATAATTTATTCAAATTTAGAGCTACATGTATTTTGTGATGCTTCAACAAAGGCAATGTGTGCTGTTGCTTATTGGCGTTGGTTTACAATGATCAAATTATGGTTGCATTTGTTGCCAGCAAAAGTAGAGTTGCTCCGCTGAAATCCGTGACTGTGCCACGTCTTGAATTACAAGCGGCTTTGTTAGGAGCGAGACTTGCTAAAACAATTATAGAGGATCATAAACTGACACCGTGTCGTCGAGTTTTTTGGTGTGACTCAACAACAGTTTTACATTGGATTAATAATAATACACGCTCATATAAAACATATGAAGCGAACAGATTGGCTGAGATTGATGAAATTACAAAGTCTAACGAGTGGAGGTATATTCCAACAGGTGTTAATGTGGCAGATATTGCAACTAGGGAGAATTATGATTGTACATCTTTACAAAAGGAATGGTTTAGTGGTCCACAGTTCTTATACATGAATGAAGAAGACTGGCCACAGTGTACAATCAAATTTAATAAAGATCAAGATGAATTGCAATTAGTGAATATCATACAGAACTTACCTAAAAATGCTGACTTACCTGTACCTGAGGTGACTAGATTTTCTCAATGGCTGCGCTTACTTCGATCCACTGCGGCAGTTTTTAAGTTTATAAATAAATGTAGAAAACTTATTGTTGATGAAAGTACAATATTAAAGAATGCTGAACTCATGTTGATTCTAAAATCACAACAAGATACATTCTGGGAAGAAATAATTATGCTTAAAAATAATAAGAATATTGACAAGAAAAGTAGAATACTTACCCTGTCGCCTTACCTGGATGAAGATGGACTTCTACGAGTAGGTGGTCGAATAGATGCTGCTAGAAATGTCAATTTTGAGACGAAAAGACCTGTCATTTTGGATGGAAAGAATTATTTAGCTAAATTAATAGTCAAGCATTACCATGTCAGTTCTTTACATGGAAATCAAGAAACTGTAGTCAATGAATTAAAACAAAAATACTGGATTGTGAAAATAAGGCCTACAGTAAAGGAGATCGCTTCGAAGTGCATGTTCTGTCGCATCAGGAAAGCTAAACCGGTACCACCTCGTATGGGGGATTTACCCGAGGCCAGAGTAGCCCACCATCAACGCCCATTTACCTTCTGCGGTCTAGATCTCTTCGGGCCTATGGAAGTCACTGTCACAAGACACAGAGAAAAGAGATATGGAGTTTTATTTACCTGTTTAACTGTTAGAGCTATACATATAGAAATTGTGAATACACTAACCTCAGATTCCCTTATAATGGCACTACGTCGCATGGCTGCACGAAGAGGTTGGCCACTCAATCTGTATTCCGATAATGGGACAAACCTTAGAGGAGCAGATGCAGAATTGAAGCTGTCTATTCAAGCCCTAGATATTGAGAAACTGAAAGGTGAAGCTCTCAACAAAGGTACCACCTGGAATTTCATTCCACCGGCAAGCCCCCATTGGGGTGGGGCTTGGGAAAGATTAATACGAAGCGTTAAGGTTTCTCTTAAAGTTATCCTACAGGAGCGTGCACCCAAGGAGGAAACGCTCATTACACTGCTTACAGAGGTGGAAAATATAGTTAATAGCAGACCGTTGACTCACGTCTCCGTGGACCCTTGCAGTATGGAGTCACTTACACCTAACCATTTTTTACTTGGTTCTTCAAACAATTTGCCTCGACTTGGAGTTTTTGATGAGTCAGAGATTTATTTGAAGAAGCAGTGGCGCATAGCACAGTGGTTAGCCGATATGTTCTGGAAGAGATGGACAAGGGAGGTCCTTCCAGATATGTTGCCCAGGAGAAAGTGGACAAGTGATGAAGCTCCTCCTTTAAAAATTGGGGACTTAGTTTTTGTGGTAGACCCAGATGCACCAAGGAACGTGTGGCCGCGGGGCGTTATCGAAAATGTTGTTTCTGGTAAAGATGGACGTGTACGTATGGTTATTTTAAAAACTAAATCGGGAATTCTCAAGAGGTCTGCTATTCGCGTCGCCCGGATCCCTGTTGAGAGTTAGTGCTGCAGTAGCAGCACTGGGGTGGGGATTTGTTACCGACGCGAATATCTGGCGCCGGCTTTGGATTCCCGCGAGAATGTATATGTTCCTTTATGTAATGTCATTCAATAAAAAGTAAAATAAAATTCTCTCTTCCGTTTTTGGAGTTAATGGCGTCGTTTCATTCTCTTAACAAAAAAATCACCTTTCGCTTCCTAGTGATCATTACATAGATAGATAGATAGATAACACTTTATTGTTCACCAAATACACAATTTCAAAATAAACAATTACAATATTGTCATGGTAGAAACAAAAGGCGGCCTTATCGCTGAAAGCAATCTCTTCCAGGCAACCTAACTTAAGGAATAATTTAATCTAATCTGGCGTTGTTGGTGGTGCAGATCATTAAATATCAAATAACATAAATAAACATATTTAAACTAAATAATTTATAGAAATAAATAAATAAATAAAAAATAAAAAAATACACATACTTAAACTAGTTTATAAATTAAATACATACATACATATATATTAAATAGTGTATAATATAAGAATTAGGCATAATTATTTAAGGAAAAGTAGTGTTTTCTGAGTGCGTTCTTGAATATTGGCGATGTTTTGGCCTCTCTGACAGTAAGAGGCAGCGCATTCCAAAGTTTGACAGCCTGCACTGTGAAAGAGTTATCATAAATTGATGAAGTATGTGCAGGCGTAGTGAGTTTACGATATGTATGAGTGCGCAAATTGTGGGAAGTAGAAAGGCGAAGGAATTCAAAACGTTCCTTAAGGTAGGGAGGACTACTAGGGGTAAATAATATGTTATAAAGTAATGTGAGAATGTGAGTATTCCGGCGAAAGCGAATAGGGAGCCACTTGAGTTTTTCACGAAATTCAGAAACATGGTCATATTTTCGCAAGCCAAATATGAACCTAATACAAAAATTCTGAAGTCGCTCAAGTTTACTTAGCTGTTCTACGGTTAAGTCAAGATAGCAGGCGTCAGCGTAATCTAAAATGGGTAACAAAAGAGACTGTGCAAGCATAATTTTGGTGGCAGTAGGCAGAAAATTTCTCAGCCTTCTCAGGGATCTAGAAGACAGAAAAACTCTCCGACTTAATTCGGAGAGGTGAGACTTCCAAGACAGGTCACTATCGATGACTACACCCAGATTTTTGACAGTGTCACTCAATGGGATACAAGTGCCGTCAAAAACAATGTTCGGTAGGGTTGCGAAATCCACTTTTGCACGTATTCTGGGGCTACCGATGACAATAACTTGAGTCTTACGAGGATTCACTGCAAGACCAAACATTGTACTCCAATGAAGTATGTGGTTTAAGTCTAGATTGATTTGTCTCACGGCAGTACTTAAATCATCTGGAGCAGCTTGAGTGTATATCTGTAAATCGTCCGCATAGAGGTGATAGGATGAAGTTAATTTATCGGAGATTGAATTAATGAAAATCGCAAATAAGAGAGGAGATAAAACGCCGCCCTGTGGAACACCAGCAGTAAGGTCAGACCATGATGAATAATTATCATCAACACGTATTCGCTGCCGGCGTCCATACAGGTAACTGTGAAACCAACCAATTACTGTTGGAGATATGTTAAGAGTGCGGAGAATGCTAAGTAATATGTCATGGTCAACATTATTAAAAGCACTACTAAAGTCTAGCAGTGATAGTATTGTCAGTAGACCACTTTCCATCCCCTGACGGATGTCATCGGTAATTTTTACCAAAGCTGATGTTGTACTATGGCCTGGGCGGAAACCAGATTGAAAAGGATTCATTAATGAGTTATAATTTAGGAAAATGCTTAATTGTTTATGGATTAGACGTTCTAGAACTTTGGATAGGAAGGGAAGAATGGATATCGGTCGGAATTCAGAAAAGGACGTGGGATTAGACTTTTTAGGGAGAGGAATAACTTGTGCCTCTTTCCAGGCTGCTGGAAAAGTACCACTAGCCATGGATGAGTTAAGGATATGAGTAATAATCGGGTTGATGACATCAAGAATAGGGATAATCATATTGCGACTAATACCATCACTGCCGACAGAGTTTGAAGTGATGGATTTTATGGCACTCTTAACATCACAATCAGATAATGGTTTGAGAAAAAAAGGGGAATGAGAAGGAGTTGGAGCGGATGAAAGATTTTTTAATGTCTTAGACTTTATATTATTGTCAAAATTTATAACAGTCGTGAAATGTTGATTGAGGTTATCAATATTGAAGTTTTTTGGAACAGAGTTTTGCTCTGATTTACCAACTCCCAAGTATCTCAGAAATTTCCAAACTTTAGAAGGATTATCTATGTCAACTGATTGATGAATATACCGGCGTTGCGCGTCCCTACACACTCTATTACAGCGATTACGGATAGTTATGTAAGCCTGTTTGGTCTCACTACACGGACTAAGCTTGCATTTGGTCTTGGCAAGAGATTTTTTATGTATAAGTGTCTTAACGTTATCGGTAAGCCACGGTGCAGGTAAGTGCTTAATTTTAATACGACGCATGGGTGCATGTACATCATATAGCTTTAATAATATTGTATTAAATATATGCACTTTATCATCGATAGTAGCTGCATTGTAAACCCCCGACCAATCCAACTCGCGGCAATCCTTGAGTAGAGCCTCCGAATCTATACCTCCAAAATTACGCTGCAGGATAATTTTGGGCTTGGCTTTTGGCGGACGAATGTTATACGAGAGAAAGATCAGATCATGATAAGAGAAAGCATCCGCTGGGAACTGACCATGTGTAAGAACATGAGACAGTGAAGATACGAGAATTAAATCTAAAAGAGACGGAGTAGAATTGGGAAAAGAGTGAGTAGCCTTCAATGGAAGAATGGACAAGCCAGAAGCAGCAACTAAGGACTCAAGGAGTGTAGTACGATAATCTCGTTTAAGAAGACAGGTATTAAAATCACCCATTATTATGGAATGATTATAAGCAGGGATAACATTTTCTAAAAGTTTTTCTAACGATGAGAAGTAATTAACTCTAAGAGACGGACTGTAAAATACTCCAAGCAATACATACGTATATTCTAAAGTACGAACCAGCTACAGCTAGCTTAATTTTGGTGGCGATGGGCAGGAAGTTTTTCAGCCGCCAGAGTGATCTGGAGGAGAGAAACAAACGCCGACTCAACTCCGTTATATGGGGTCTCCAGGACAGCTCACTATCAAATATAACTCCTAGGTTTCTGACCTTATCACTGATAGGGATAAGCTTCCCATCAAAAAGAAAACTTGGCATACAGGTCCAGTCAACTTTACACAGCATCCGCGAGCTACCGATGATAATTACTTGAGTTTTCTCAGGATTCACAAGAAGTCCGTTCGATTTACTCCATTGCAGTATGCGGTCAAAGTCAGTGTTTATCGTTGCGACTGCTTGATTTAGTGTAGCAACCGGTGCCTGCGTGTAAATTTGCAGATCGTCTGCATAGAGGTGATAGGATGAAGTAAGTTCATTGGAAATTGAGTTTATAAAAACAGCGAATAATAAAGGAGATAGTACGCCGCCCTGTGGAACACCGGCAGAGAGATCACACCACGACGAATAGTCGTCATCAACTCGAATGCGCTGTCGGCGTCCATACAGGTAACTATGAAACCAGTCGATTACTTCAGGAGATATGTTAATAGAGCGTAGGATGCCGAGTAACACTTCAAAGTCAACATTATTAAAAGCACTGCTGAAATCGAGCAGCGATAGCACAGTCAGCAAGCCATTGTCCATGCCATGCCGGATGTCATCTGTGATTTTAATGAGGGCTGTGGTGGTGCTGTGGCCAGGACGAAAACCAGACTGGTAAGGATTCAAAAGGGAATTACGGTTCAGGAAAACACTTAGCTGCTGATGAACTAAGCGTTCGAGGACTTTGGAAAGGAAAGGTAGTATGGAAATAGGACGAAATTGAGAAAAGGAAGCGGGGTTGGGTTTTTTTGGTAGAGGAGTAACCTGGGCTTCCTTCCAGGCAGCTGGGAATACACAAGATGTTATGGATGTGTTAAGGATATGGGTAAGGGTAGGATTAATGACATCCAGTATGGGTAGGATCATGTTGCGACTAATGCTATCACTGCCGACAGCATTAGATGTAATGGATTTTACAGCTTTCTTAACATCACTATCAGTAAATCGACTAAAAAGAAAAGGAGAATGCTTGGGTGTTGGCTTGGACGAGATTCTTTTCAAAGTTTCAGACTTTATTACTACATCAAAGTCAGAAGTGGTAGAGAAGTGTTGATTTAAATCATCAATATTGAATTTTTGACTGACTGAGTTTTCTGTTTGTTTGCCAATCCCCAAAGAGCGTAGAAACTTCCATACTTTAGCTGGATTATCATTTTGAACTGATTCGTGAATATAACGGCGTTGAGCGTCCCTACACACTCTATTACAGCGATTACGAATGCTCACATAAGCAGCTTTGTTTGCTTCGGTTGGCTTCATTTTATATCGAGTTTTAGCTTTAGATTTCTTGTGCATCTGCGATTTAATATCATCGGTAAGCCACGGTGCAGGCAAGTGTTTGACCTTGATACGGCGTAAAGGCGCATGAGTATCATACAGCTTCATCAAAGCAGCATGAAACACATGAACCTTATCATCAATAGTGAGTGCACTGACCACCCCAGACCAGTCAACTTCCTGAGCGTCCTTAAGTAAGGCATCTAGGCTCATGCCGCCAAAATTACGCTGCAGGATGATTTTGGGCTTAGCTTTCGGCGGATGTAAGTTATATGAGAGAAAAATCATGTCATGATAGGAAAAAGCATCTGCCGAACATTGACCATAATGAGATACGTGAGGTAGTGATGAAACCATTATTAGGTCGAGAAGAGAAGGGGATGAATTAGGGAAACGATGAGTAGCACTCAGAGGAAGAATATGTATGTTAAGGGATCTTGTTAAAGTTTCTAAAGCAGAAGAACGATGGTCTTGTTTAAGGAGGCAAGTGTTGAAATCACCCATGATGATACTATGCATATATAAAGGAGAAAACTTTTCTAGTAAAGTTTCAAAAGAGGAGAAGTACTTAATGCGAACAGACGATGCGTAAAATACTCCTAGTAAAATTTTGGTATGCGTAAGTTCTACTTCTATAAATAAATACTCACCGTTATCCGGTGTTGGGGGTTGTGAGGATGCACTTAAGATTTTGTATGCTAGATGGGAGCGCAAGTATATAGCAACACCTCCACCACCAGTACCGATACGGTCAATTCTAATTAGACGATATCCTGGCAAAGAGTATGAAGTAGAGGACAGGCAAGGTTTAAGCCAAGATTCCGAAACTAATACAGCGTGCAAATTATTATGACTAAATGACGCCAGCATATCGGGGAAATGAGCTGGAATACTCTGAGCATTTATGTGTGCCACATTGAAATTACGGGAAAGGCCTGAAAATTGATTTTCAATTACTTCTTGTAGTGAAGATAAATCATGGTTGCTGCCATGTGAACTGTCAGATGAAGACAAACAGGAATGAAAATCTGAGTCAGAATCCCTATAACTCTATTTTAGTATTTTTAAAATCAATTTTATATTTTGTCTTGACATAACAATTCTATTCGTACTAAGATAATTCACGACGACGACGACTTTTGACGACGAATATTGTTTCATCATTATATTATCGTGTTAGTCGAAGCTTCCGCAAAGACGTGTCACAACCAGTTTTTTTTAAATTATCATCTGGTTCTATTCAAGTTGGTTTTATGGTTGCTCAGGTAGAATCTCGTTTATCTCCTAAGCGTTACGCAAATTGAATAACTTAGAATGCGGCCTCCATTCACGCGCGTAATCCTAAATATACCCTATTACGTTGTCACGCATTCTATAGTGTCTACATCCTTATGTAATACTATAAGATTCTTTTAGTAACTCGTATGTACACCTAACAGATATATTTTCACTGTATTTTAATTGCTAATATCGTATAATCCAATATTATTGATGCCTATTTTGTTTTTATTGCGGAAATCGCGCAACTGTTGCGTAACGTATACAATGTCTGTAATAAAACTTAGTGTTATGGGATTATAGAAGATTTCGAATTATTCGATTATAGTAAATTTAACACTCTCTATAATGATTTTTGATGTAACTGCCATAACATAAGATGTTGATTACTTCGATAACAGCAAAAATATGAAGTGTTCACATATCAGACGATTACAATCAAATATGCTTTAGTAAAATGTTATTATAACTTTATATTCTGAAATATCTACATATGTATATTGCTAGGAGTGACGCTGAAGAGTTTGTTGTGCTGCTTCATTTCGTCAAGCCACAACATGTTGTGAAGCGGTGGTTAATGAAAATTATGTACATGGAGTAAATAATAACCATGAACAAAAAATAAAAATAGAAAGAAAGAAAAACTTTATTTGCAAAAATAGCGGTGTAATTACTTTATACATTGTATATACGGAACTTATGTTGAAAATTTGTTCACTCAGCATATTGCTGTGCCGGAATTATATCGGACACAACGCTGATTTTCAGTGCAAACCTTCCTTTTGGCGTAAAACGAAAACGACGTGAATAAATGAAGAAAAATTAAAATGGAGAATTAGGTGGTTAGGTCAAATAATAATTTGCAAATGACTCCTTGAGAGATGACATCTTTTTGTCTGCTATGATTCGGCTACTGAAAAGTGGCCGAAACGAAGAAATATTTTTTTGAAGTGAAACTTGTTTAGAGTCGTTGTGATTTGCAACTCGATGAACGACACTCAAGAGAGATAAATACGTAAATCTATAGGACTGAGCCTGAGAATGTGATATGAGTTTTACATTGTGCAGCACGGATTAGAGATAGAGTCAATAAGACCGATGATTAGACATGCGTTTGTTAGAATCGTATTTATTATTGTAAAGGAACCATATGACGGAAGTAGTCAATAACCGGATAAAATATTCATCAATGTAGTAATCGGAAATCGTATAACCGGATGTCAACGTAGATGTATTTATTATCAATCCAACGGATATCTAAAATATAGTAACCGGAAGTTGCAAGTTATACGGATGGCGGAAGTCGGTGTTACGACGGAAGTGAGGTGGCGCCAAGTATTACTGGATGGTGTCGACGCAGACGCACCACGAGGATCTTATAAATACTCGGTGTCCGGGCAGAGGGGGGCTAGTTTTAAACCAGTCTACACCTAGTCTGCAAACGATATTCAGCTAGTCTACAACGATAGTCTACGGTTATCGGTTGAACAGAGCGAAAGCTCTGTTGGGCAAGAGGCCCATAGTATATTGTGGTCGACAACTACTGTTCGATAATGGCAGTATTCTTTAAGGGCAAATTGATGCTCGACACCTGACAAGCGTGGAGACAACTCTTGGAGTTGTCTTAATATTTCTGTGTATTATTGTGCTGTATTAATATTGTAATAATTCTAGTGTAATAAACTTTTGATTATAATGTTTGAGATATTATTATTTTTTCTGCTAACACGTTCAATTTGGACCGAAATAAAACTGATAATAATATTTCTAGACTTAAAAAGTGAAAATTTATAGTGATTCTTAAGAAGTTTATTTTGAACTATATTGTGTCGACGGATGTAGGCTATTTAAATTTATTTTCAATAAAAATAAAGTTACAAGATCATACAATCATACATTCAGTTACATTGCCAAACTGTAGCGCAGTTTGTCGGCTGCGTTCTCGCGGATCGCATTACATTATATATATATATATATATATATATATATATATATATTCTCTAAAGTTTCTACTGCGTGTGAACTGTACACATACGATTTTTTTTTAACAAAAACACAATCAACTTCACACTATTTCCCAATAAATATTTTTTAACCTACTTTCTACTACATCTTGAAGTCGGTGCCAAGTAAAATATAAAAGAACAACAACAAATATACAAAATATAGTTATTTTGATGTTTTACTTGACAACTTCAAGGTGTCGTAGAAAGAAATCGATTAAACATATATTTTTTGATTTTTAGTGTGAAGTCAGTTTTGTATTTGATACAAAAAAATGTGTGTGTGTGTGTGTGTGTGTGTGTGTGTGTGTGTGTGTGTGTGTGTGTGTGTGAAGTTCACACGCAGCACAAGTGAAACTTTAAAAAGTAGCCTATGAGGGAATAAGATAAATATAGTGTATCAGAAGTATATTATTTTTATAATACTTTTATGAAGCTCACCAAATATTTTATATTTTAATAAAATGTTACATATTTTACGAGGTAAGGTTCAAACTAAATTAAACTTTAAACCACTAGCAAAATTCATTTCATAAAATCCACAGTTAGGCACTATTTCCTTTGATTTACGTATAAAAGAATATCTGCCTTAATTATATACAGATACAGCTAAAAGTCATTTGAATTTTTTAAATTTTTATTTGAATTTAAAATGAATACTAACAGGTGAAGAGAAATGAGTTTTATTTTAAATTTAACAAGGTTGAATTTTATGTGTTTGTCATTTTAGTTTCGCTTTTTTCGTTTCATCGAGTTTCAAATCACAACGATTCTAAAGATTTCCCATGGTTCTAAAAAAGACCCATTTTTGTTAGCGCCACAGTTCCAGGGCACTCTCCTCAAGATATCGAACTCAATCGGGATCCTAGGCGTCGACATTTCGAGCGAGGTGCAATTTCGGGGTCATTTGGAGAGCAAAGCGAAAATCGCTTCTAAAAAGCTTGGGGTGCTCAACAGGGCTAAGCGGTACTTCACACCGGGACATAGGCTTTTATTATATAAGGCCCAAGTCCGTCCCCATGTGGAGTATTGCTCCCATCTCTGGGTTGGGGCACCTCAGTACCAGCTGCTCCCACTTGACTCCTTGCAGAGCCTTGCGGATTGTCGACGATCCCGAACTTACAGACGGCTTAGAACCTTTAAGTCTCAGAAGAGACGTAGGCGCGTTCTACCGTTTGTACAGTGGGAAGTGTTCTTAGGAGCTGTTTGGTTTGGTACCTACATCGCCATTTTACCACCGCACTGCTCACCGACGACTGGGAGTTCATTCACACTTCCTCGACACCTGGAAGTTATCTACTATACGTGGCGTTCGCTCTTTCATGCCATATGTGAGCAAGCTGTGGAATGATTCCCTGTCGCTGTTTTCCCAGAGCGCTACAATATGGGGCTCTTAAAAAGGGCGTAAACAAATTTTTAAAGTCTCAACGAGGTAGGCAAAGCATCGGTTTCCTTAGTGTTGCAGATGTCCATGGGCGACGGTAGCCACTTGCCATCAAGTGGACCCGTCTGCCAGTTTGCCTACACGCAAACATAAAAAAAAGATATTTCACTTCAAAAAAGTATTTTTTACTTTTTAATTGCGCAAATACTTCAATAGCTTTAGAGATAATATATTAAGCAGCCGTAGAAAAATTAAAAAACTTGGCCATTTCACACATATGCTCTCCAAAAAGAGTTATTCCTGGGAGTATACACTTAAACAAAAAAATTGAAAATCGGTCTACAATAGCCAGAGAAATCGAGTAGCATACATAAAAAAAACACACAGACGAATTCGTAACCTCGTCTTTTTGGAACTCGGTTAAAATAGAATAAAATACCACGCTTATAACCGTTATAATGTATTTTTTTATATCTGTAAGATTTTAAGGAAATTCTCGACGTGGTGTATGTATATATGTGGATTGAGGTTATTTTGTATTTACTGCCGTATCGTTTTTCCCTGACAGATTAAGTTACGATCTGTTGGGTTTCTCATTAGTTTATTCCTGATATTCGATTTGCAGCTCCTGTCTATATCTTATCCGTGTTTAGGGTTCAGTAATTAAGTGCCAAGACCACTCTTATGTCTATCACAGCCTTTATATCTCCAAGTATATGAACTCTTTATGTATAAAATGTAAATAGTGTTTGTGTATGTTATAATAAAATAGGTATATAAATAAAGTGGGAAGGTTTTTTATGTAAGTAGTTGTAGGATAAAAGAATAATAAGCACATTTGAGGTTATTGTTAGGCATGTTTTGAAAGACTGCTGTTTGAAAGCGATTATTTAAATTAATCTAATAATTGTTGAGGTACATGCTTAAAATAAATATAATAATGTATTTTACATAATTCGATATTTTACATGAATGTGGAATTCAAACCAACCAAAAACATTATATGTTCTACTATTAGCGTTTTTTATTTGCATTACTTCAATGATGACGATTATTTATTTACTTATGATTAATGGATACTATACTTACAATGGTACAGTACAGTGTAGTACTGTACTTACAACAGTACAGTGGTTATCACCCTATTATTTTAAACAAAACATTAATAACCTCAACACAACAAGAAGAAATATCTTGATTGGACCAGCACATCGATATAACTGATGTGTTTAACCCATCAATCAATTATAAGTCAACATGGTGGGTATGTCATACATTTTTCGAAGTTGTAGGATCCAAAGACATTGGCTTGGTAATGTTAATGCATTGCCCAGGGCATGGGTCCCGGCTTGCTTTGAGTTACGAAGAAATTAATATTCCTTTTCCGTTTCTGCACGGATAAAAGACGAAATGGATGTGTAAAAATTGTATAAAAATAAACGTATCCAAAAGGTTGCCTTAAACCTTAATGAAAGTAATATTTTGCGTTACACATGGCAGTTAACACAAAAACAGAACACAATCTAATTATCTTTGTAAAAGTATCTCACAACGTTGCTAATATTATAAATTCAAACAGAAAAACCTCCAAAAACCTCTTGTAAGATCCGTGATACATCTCCAAACAGCCATTAGGGGAACATAAACAAGAACAAATTAAACAAACAATACAACAATATTACCTGTCCCCTTCGAGTCGAAGCCTAATGTTTATATAGCATAATCTGTACAATTATTATAAAGAGGTAGTTTGTAAATTTGTGACGTTATAAGGGGGTAATCTCTGGATCTACTGAGACGATTTTAAACATTATTTTACTGTTCGAAAGCTAACTTATCAGGGAGCGTCGTGGGCTATATAACATGACGCTATATACCACGGGTGCGGAACATAGAGCGGGCGGGTGAAAACGCGCCGGGCAACTAGTTTTACAATAAGAATAAACAAAAACAATAAATACTACGTGACAAAACAAAACAATACAAAAACTGGAATGATACAAACTAAGATTAATGCGTTCGAGTGTACATAAATAAATACTAAGGCTTTCAGATTTAACGATAGTGTCTAATCGTTTAATAGAAACTTGGAACAAAGATCTTTGTTTTGAAGAATGTCGATATAAATTTATGCGTTGTGTCCATTTAGAGCAGCTCGCTGCTGGAAAATATGTCAAATGTGATATAACGTCAGTATACAATGGTTATAAAATCGGTTAAATGCTTTCCAGTCCGCATACAATAGAGAGTATCGTAGAAATAATGATTGTCTATCTATTGTCTAGCTGTTGCCATTTGACCAAGGAACTTTAAAAAATAATACAAAAAAAATATCTCAAAGGCTAAACCTACTACTACTTGTATAAGTTTTCGTTAAAAGTATTTAAGCTTGTTATTTTTCAGTCCATTCAACCCTATAGTTCAAGATTAATCCAGGGAAGGGATTTAATCGTATATTGAAAGTTTCTTTGTCTTTCAATTAGATGTTAGATGGAACAAACAAAGAGATTATATAGAAATAAAATTGAATATTCAATATAATTGAATACCGTTCGTATCCTTTCAGTTCTGTACCCTTAAACCAAATTGGTTCAATATGATTTGATCTTGATCTCTGTTATATGAACATTACGTCTTTAAAAGATTATAAGCTCCCGACGTATTTGACTTAAATTCATTACCATCATTCATTCATTACCATCGACATTTGACTACTAATTAAAGTATGGGGCAGGGTATTCCCGATTATGTACACTGAGATAAAAAAAATCTTCTTTTTCTACATGTATGGCGGATACCCCAAATTTTATTGCGATTTCATTACACCAAAATATCCGAAATATACACATTAACATATAAAAAAGCTGGTACAACATACACAGACAGATGGACGATTATGTATCTGTTGGCGCCACTTATTTCCCAATTACGTATTGTGTCTTGGGTTTATAGTGCCTTGCAACCCCCGTATGTTATACATCTGATCGAAACGCGTCCGAGATCGGTCGATTTTTATTTCGCTCCCACGAAAATAATTCATAAAAATAGGTTTTTTGACTCGTACGAAACAGTGCTATATATCAAACTGTGCGTCTAAGTAAGGCGCATCTGCTGGTGCAAACTGTGAGTTCCTAGCAATTCGGGGAAAAAAGTTATACCGGAAAAACCGAATTTTGAAACTTTGTTAATTTTTTCCGGGAAAACTAAATCGGTGAGGTGAGTGTTTTTTGGGCGGCTTTGGTGGGGCTCGTGTGCCCCCAGCCCCCAGGACCAAAAACTGGAACATCCCAACTCCCGCTGCCGAGAAAACCATGAGTTTATATAAAAACGTGGAGTGAAAATCTACATTTCCGGACTTTTCAAAATTTCAAAAATACCATCTGATAGTGCTCCAAAAACTAAGTGATAATCGCCAGATACTATCTTAGATTTCTTCTTGGTGAATTTTTAAAAAATTAAAAACCGGCGAAAATTTTCGGACAATTTTGTTTTTTGGCTATCTTGTAAAAAATTTCCTGTAAGTCAAAAATTCCGCCGCGGTAGCCACCTGCGCTTCGCTGAAACGCGTGGTTTGACGCCCTACTCGCGGCCATTGGTGGAAACACGGACCTGTCATCACCAGAAAAACAAGTACCTAACCTCAAAATTGCTCCGCCGTTATTGGAGCAATTTGCATGAGGTTAGGTACCAACGAAGACACCATCTGGAAGACAACAAATCCGGTCTCATCAGAATTTTAAGTTAGTTAGTTTTAAGTTATTTTTAATTAGAATTAAAAACTTTGACCCTGAATATCTTCGTATCTATCCAAGGCGCGTGGGTTTTGAAAGTGCAGTTCTAAGCGCGCTGGGAAGCTCTACCCAGCCGCATCAAAACCCATTTTTTGTTAGACCAAAATTTTTAAATAAAAATCCAAAAACTGGATTTTTCAAAATTTTTTGACTTTTTCCCAAATCTTGTATTGGGGAAAATTATTTTGTTTAGTAGTATTATAGAGCGACATTTTAGGCGTCGACTGGACATTTTTTGGAAATTTTAGCACCGATAGATACGGAAATATCGATTTTTTAGCCCTTTTTTGTATATAAATAGATATATGTTAGTTGTAAAATTATTTTAGCAGCAGCGTCGTCTAGGCTTCACCGAGACGAAGAGATAGAGCCCAAGAACGTCAATTTTCGGTTTATAATTGGCCCAGAAATCAAAATTCTAAATCTTTCACCATTTTTGGCCGCCATCTTGGAAATTTTTAAAATTGCATAGCTCAGTGGCTATTTGGCGTATCGAGACAGGGTTTTCGAAGCTGCTGTTGTCTAGGGCTATATTTACGAGTGGACTCATAAAATAGGGTCAAAATTTTTGATCTGGACTACCCAGCGGGCAGGGTGTAAGACGGCCAGTGACACCAGATTCAAATAGAGCCCGAGTAGCCTGACACAACAAGCCCAAACACGCCCAAAATCGGGCTATATTTGACGTAGAAACTGGATTTCAAAAATTTAGACAAGATTTTCAGAACTTTTTTCTGAAACTTCAAACGCTTGCCGAAGGCACACTACACCACTTAAAGTGGTCGACCTTGGGCTTGTTTTAATCAGCACCTCGAGCTCTACCAACAGGACCCCCCCACCCCCCTACCTTTCCCCTCAAACTATTTTGCCCATAGTTCAGCGGTTGTTGGTCCTAGGATAGCCGTGTCTGGTATTGTCGGAACCGGCTCGCCGAGGCCAACAATCTGAGCCCGGCAGAATAGTCCTTACACACACTTACCTTACCTACCTCATTTAAACACTCTGCAATCACTACTCTCACATACAGTCACACACACACACGTACCCAAGGCACTTACCTCGGGTACAAACACACTTACCTCACTTACCTCATACAAAAACTTTCAGAACACTTTCACAAACACCTTCCAAATACATCCAGACACAGTTACCTTATACATACTTAATAATAAAAAACTCACCTTACACTTACCTTGTCCTCTTTTTGTCTCCTTATTCTTCCTGACGCCGGCTGCCTCCCCTGGGGTACCTGTAAGCACAAAAACTGTAATTAGATAAGTTAAATTTAAGTTAGATTTAATTATTTGACAAGTAAACTAAAATTGTTGTTTTATTCTATTATTGACTGGTTCAATCATATTATATTTTATTCTTATATTTTGACAACCCGATCCTGTGCTTTTGCGCGGACCGACTAGTTTAGTAATTATATTGACTTAGTATATAAATATAACTAGTATACACACCACCTATACAATGTTTCGCACTCCGGCAAAACAGAAGCCAGCGGCACAAGCTTCTAAAGAAGTGTGTCTAGATACATCATCAGATCTAGACTCTAGTCCGGAGATGTATAAACCAGTGAAAGCCCAGAAAAAGGGGGTCTCACAAAAGTTCTCCCCGCCTCCGAATAAGGTCTTACAGGCGATCTCTGGCCCCAGTAAACCACCTAGTGCCGCAAACAAGACCTACACGAAGAGAACGCCGCCAGAAGTGTCTAAAAAAGCGGCGGCAGACATGGCTATGCACAATAAGCGTTTTGAGCGACTAAGTGAGGCCAAAGACCTCCTGGAAAAAACCACGGAAAACTTAAACAACTCAAAGAATCTCAAAACCGAGATTAAGCAAGGGGTAGCGTATGCGATTAAACGCATATACGCCCTTATGTGCCAATCGGAAAAGGACCTTTCGGACGCCCTAATAGCTTTAGATGACGCGGGGAAGGACCCGGTCTCCGTAAAACAGACAAGCTGCAGGGAGGTACAAACGGAAGAAGAAGAAAGAACGGAACCAGTGCGGGATATAAGCGAAGAAATGGTAAGGATTAAGAAGATGGAAGAAAGTCAAGCCCAACTCGTAAGGCGTATGGAGGAGCAAACCGAGCTTTTAAAACAGAGCCTAGAAAGCATGAATAACTTGGGTAAAGTCATTCATGAGCAAAAAACAGGCTTCAGCGAGGAGAGCTCTCCGAAGCCGAGCTATGCGAGTGTAGCCGCGGTAAGGCGGGGGGATAAGCCGCCCGCCTACCGCACGCTGCACTCGGTAGCCATAACAAGCAAAGATACATCCAACTCGGCTGATGACACCCTCAAGGAGATTAGGAAGGCGCTAAACGCCAAGGAAGGGGGGGGTGGAAGTTGAGAGGGTGAGGAAATCACGTGATGGGCGGGTCATCATCAGCTGCGGATCAACAGATGAGAGGGACAGGTTGACGCGCAAACTGCTGAAGGACAAGAAAGATTTAGTAGCAGAAAACATTACCAATAAGAAGCCAATGGTAATGATAACGGGGGTGCTCCGTATCCACACCGACGAGGACCTGTTCAGGGCCCTCAAAAACCAAAATAAGCAGGTTTTCGAGGGCCTCGAAGGGGTCGACGAAGGCATGGAGATTGCCTACAAAATGCGGAGCAGGAACCCGAACACGAACCGAGTAGTCCTAAAGGTGACTCCGCCCATCTGGAAGAGGCTGACTGAAATAGGCACTGTAAGAATAGACTTGCAAACCCTGCGAGTCACTGATAGATCGCCATTGACCCAATGCACTATTTGCCTGGGATTCGGGCATGGCAAGAAGTTATGTACCGAATCCCAAGTAATGTGCAGTCACTGCGGGGGTCCTCATATGATGGGCGAATGCGAGGAACGCATAGTTGGCGCGCAGCCGAAATGCAAAAACTGTACCCGTGAAAAGAAGACAGAAATAGGGCATAACGCCTTCAGCGAGATATGCCCTATAAGAGCTAAGTGGGATGCAATAGTGCGCGCAACCGTTGCATATGAATAGGTGGAGCATCGGGAACAACAAAATAGTAATGGACCGGAAACCATGCCTCGCTGAGAAAACACAGAAAGTAAAACTGGTAATAAAATATGGAACATAGGACCAGTCAGCGGGGTACGGTCTACGGCTCGGCTATTTTGCGTGGAACCGATTGTCTCCACCTGACGTGTGCAGCGACGCCCCTACGGGGAAATTAAAACCTAATGGCGAAGGCAGCAGACTGAACAGGGAGCCTACAAGCTTGAACCACACACACAACAAACAATAACACTTGTACACAACAGACACATAGAGTGTAACACAACACAATAACTGTACATTAAGAACACACACACACAAAAGCGTAAAAAGACAACAACATCAGTAGTGACAAATAATACTAACAGAAACACATATTATAGTTCACAATACAAAAAGAAACAAAATACTTTTATTGGAAAAGTACTTGTTTTGTAACACATATAACTAGCATCACACTAAGGCACTAAGAATCACACACAATATAACAATATAAAACACACAACAATAGTTAAAATTCACTTACCTTACTGTAGGCCCCTGTACTTGTAGTAGTACAATCTGAAAATATAAAGTAGAAAGTAAGTATAATATGTATTGGCCAGCAATAAGTAAAAGTAATAAATAATTGTAAGAAATAACACTAAGGTAATATACTACAGTATATTTACTGTTAGAGTTAAAAGAATCTGTAAAATATAAAACATATTATATACATATATAAATAGCAATAGAAATAAGAAATTGTAATAATATATAATAAGAATAATAACTACTACATATGGAAGCACTGGTTGAAGAATGTAGCAGCTAAATAACAAACCATCAAAAAATGCATAACTAACTACATAAAGAACAATGAAGACATGGTAGAAACAATAAAGAGGAGAAGAAAAATTAAAGAAGAATACATACTATATAACTAACAAAGATGTTAATTAAAGCAATTTAGAGTAAAAACAATGTAAACAGATATTGCATCAAACCATAGTAAAATGTATTATAGTAGATAAGAATAAAGTTGCAAGTAAACAAATAGAATGTATAACAGTTAGCAATTCCTAAAGAAAATTTAAAATTAATGTACACGGATGTTAAATACTATGTTAATAAATAAGTAGAACAAACATGTAAACATATATAGATAGACAAACACACATAAAAATTGTAAGACTAAAATAACAAATACCATGTAAAATACAAATAAAGAAATAAATAAAGAATGCACCCCAACCTCTCCCAACCAAATTCCAATCTCCAAACACCAATAACCTCGTGCCTACTCAAATCCTTTCCAAACCAACCACAACCAACCATTCCCAACTTGAAAAAATTATTTGTGTTCAAAGTAGTAATAAGTAGTTCATGCATGTATTTTTGAGAAATAAAAATAAAAAAAAAACAAAAAGATATGATGACTCTGTCTTGCCATACGACGGAGAGACCGGGCTGAGAAAAAAAAAAAAAAAAAACCCCCGTATGTTGTCGCCGCTCGCTCGGCGCGTGAGTTCAGTACGTTGGCAAACGCTACGCCACCGCGACGCACATAAATAGTATCGCACCCGCCTTTATACAAAATACAGCCAATTCACTATCGAAGATTTCCGCATCCAGTCAAATACTTGGACATTCTCCTGAATCATTCAGAACATAGTGATCAGTGTATCTGCGTCCCTTGCGCCCCGGGGCTCGTGTAGAAGGACTTTTTCACCTTTATCGCCACCTGACAAGCAGCGGCAGAACTCTGAACCAGCGCTGTCGTGGGCTGGTGGCTGACTGCGAAGTAAGTGCAAGGTTCTATATTCTCCGGGCACCTGTTCTTGATTGGGGAATAAGGGGTGGCCATACATTGAGCACATAACCCCACCCGCGGAGATTGCCTGATTGCGTCTCCATATTCTTTTGGTACCTTCGAGCCGTATATATCCTTATTTCTGGCATCTTTAAGCCATTTACCACTTTATTGTATTCCTATACTGGTCCTTCGATATATTTTATAATTTAATATACCTATTTTACAGGTTTTTTCTATCCTAATTCCTATTCGTACCGCCTTATTAAATTATTTTTATACCCCCTTATTTATAATTTTACCGCTTTTGGCTATTGCAGCCATAATAAACGTCTAGTTATTAGAGTTTATTAAGTATTCGAGTAGCGCAATATATATGTGTCTTATACTAATTGCTAGGAAAGTGCATTATATTCATACTCAATACACCGCATAGGTATTCCACCTTATTTGTTCCATATTTATCGCATTTATATTTATATTACCGCCTTATATACGTATATATACTTTTATATTATTGATTTATATTAATTGCATATCGCATTATATATTTATTTTACAAATTAACACGCATAATTCGTAAATCGATACATTTAAATCTCACTCTGTAGGTACTTTGTAATCGCATACGTCGCATCGCCTCGCTTAGTCACCGCTTTTACACTCGACCGAGGCTACGTTGTAATTACAAAGTTAACCCGCATACTTACCTCATATATTCTTTGCAAATTACTTTATTTAATTCGCCAAAATGACAAGTAAAAGCAAAGAATTTTCAGTAGTAGATGCCGAATTAACTATTTTGGAAAGTAAGCGTAACGCAATATTTGAATACTTTCAAGAAACATTCGATGAGTATAAGTCCATCCAAGCTAGTGACAAAGGTTCCGTAGAAAGTTTCCTTGGAGCAACGTCAAATATTGAGAAACTTAGATCCGAATTTACGGAAGTTTTAGATAATTATAACAAACGTTTACTTGTTATAAACCCATCCGCTAAACCTAGCTATAAAAGTTTAATATCCTTTGAGCAATTGTACAGCCGTATCAAGTGCCTTAGGAATCAGTTCTCGTCAGAGTCGTCAACGCAAAACACCGCGCCGACACGAAATAGGCCGAAAAATAAGTCGAATGCGACTAATTCTATAGGCACTACCGCCTATAGAATTAGTCGCATTCGACGGTGATATTCGTTCGTGGCCAGTTTTTTATGCAAGTTTTAGGTCGACTATACACGAGAATGCATCGCTTACGGATTCTGAAAAACTTTATTATCTTTTGGGTAAAATTAGTGGCAAAGCACAAACTGCTTGTGCCGGCATTACGCCAAGTGCCGAAAATTATAATTTAATTTTGCAAACACTTATAGATAAATATGAAGATAAGCGAATGTTAGCTTCAACGTACATAAATTAAATATTTGAATTCAAACAATTAACTTCCGCTTCCGCAAATAATTTTGGTAACTTTTTAGATCATTTTGTAACCGCCGTTAGGGCTTTAAGTAACTTGAAAATAGATAATTTGTCAGATTTAATTTTATTACAAATCGCTTTAAAGAAACTCGATCATGAAACTGTTCGATCTTTCGAAATGGAAAATAGTTCCACCGCTATACCTTCATTCAATAATTTAGTGGATTTTATAAAAAATCAGTCTAAAATCTTACAACGCACCCCTACTTCGTTAAGTGCGACAAAGAGGGTTGAAAGTACTAACAAAACCCGCACAAGTAATATTCCAAAGATACGAAGTTTTGTTAGTACAGTAAATCAAAGTAGTTGTTTATGTAAAAATAGCCATCATTCACACTTATATAAATGTATTTTATTTCATAATATGTCTCCCGAGACACGTTTTAAAACCGCTAAGGAACGTAATGCATGTATAAATTGCCTTAGTTTAAAACATAAGTCTTCGTCGTGTAATTCAAGTACACATTGCGTAATATGTAAAAGAAAACATCATAGTATGTTGCACTTTAATTCAAGCCCAACGAAGGAGGTCAATTTTAAACCCGCAACTATAACCGGTAATAATTCGCAGGAACATATTTCGAACGAAAACATTAATTTAAACTCGCATGTGTCCAGCCTTAATCACCCAACCAACGTATTGCTTTGTTCGATATCTATGCCCGGGTCTAACGCTATCGGCTCGCACGCGACCGCTGCTTTACCGAGCGATGAATATCGTACAGTTCTGCTCGCAACCGCGCAGGTTCTTATCTATGACAGCTCGGATCGCGCGCAAACAATACGCTGCCTGATCGACAGTGGCTCGCAGTGTAATTTTATAACACATGAATGCATTAATCGTCTAGGTATTGAACCTCAGGAAACAACATACACATCTGTTAAAGGCATAGGAGGTTCTGAACAAGTGATTAAGGGTTCTTCACACTTAACATTTTATTCTCGTTTTGAAAAAAACATTAAATTCGATATCAATAGTGTGATTGTCGATCGAATAACAAGTTGTTTGCCAACCGCTTTTATCAATTTAGCCGCCTTTTCACATTTAGAAGGCTTACCGCTCGCCGACAGTACGTTCGCGCAGCCAGGCCCGATTGAAATGCTCATTGGTGCCTCGGTTTTCCCGCACTTGTTATTGCCCAATGTCGTCAGCTCTGACACCAGCCGGCCAGTGGCAGTCGAAACCGTTTTAGGTTACATCGTAATGGGTGATGCGCCTTCTACGTCAGTTGTATGCTGTGCACATGTAATGGCTTGCTGCTCTTTAAAGCAAAATGAGCCTATTGACAGTTTAATTAAAAAATTCTGGGAGCTTGAGGAGGTTTCTTCAACTGTGCGTCAACGTCAGTGCGATGTTGAATGCGAAGAATTTTACCGTGCCACCACTACACGCGATCCATTAAATGGTCGATATACGGTCGCATTGCCTTTTTGCGACGACGTTTATTCTTTGAGTGATTCTCAAGATAACGCACGTAGACGCTTTATTTGTTTAGAGAGGAAGCTTGAAGCTTCGCCTAAATTACGGGCTGCCTACGATCAGGTGATCAATGACTACATTAGTCAGGGTTACCTTTCACCCGTGCCTTCTGATGATGCAATAGCGCCTTTTTATGTAATACCTCATCACGGGGTTGTCCGCGAGGATAAAAGTACAACGAAACTTCGCATAGTACTAGATGCCAGTAGTAAAACAAATACAGGTATGTCACTTAATGACATCCTACAAAGCGGACAAAATCTACAGGGTGATCTGTTTAAGATAATATTAAACTTTCGCTTATTTGCCGTGGCCTTGACTGCGGACTGTAAACAAATGTTTTTGCAAATTGGGATACGCGAGGAAGATCGTCGCTTCCAACGAATATTTTATCGCTTTTCGCCTAATGAACCTCTATTTTTATATCAATTTAATCGAGTTTGTTTCGGTCTCAAATCCAGTCCTTTTCACGCTTTGCGCACAGTGCGTCAATTGATAGAAGACGATGGAGAGCAATATCAAAGTGCTGCTTCGATTCTTCCTACTTGTCTATACATGGATGACGTAGCCTTCTCCGAAATGACGGAGCATGGAGCTTCTTCTTTAGCGCACGAGCTCATCCATCTATTTAAGGCTGCTCAACTTGACTTGGTAAAATGGACAAGTAACTCGAGTTGCGTTTTAGAAAGTTTGCCCGCCTCTCATCGTTTCTCTAGTGAAGTAGATTTCGATAAATCCATTCAGCATAAAATTTTGGGATTGCAGTGGTTTACTAACACTGATACCTTTCATTTTTGTGTAATTCCACCAGGGGATAAATGTACCAAACGCTCTATATTGTCAACAATCGCTCGCTTGTGGGACATTATGGGCTTTGCCGCTCCCGTCATTCTGTACGCCAAGTTGTTAATAAAACAACTATGGCAAATGAAGCTGGATTGGGATGATGAACCGCCCTCAACTGTTATTAGACAATGGAAACAGTTTTGTTCTGAACTTCCATCTTTGAATGAACTTAGCATTCCGCGACATCTTGGAGTAACCGAAGCTTGTGTCGTCTCCCTCCTTGGGTTTTCAGACGCTAGCGAACACGCTTATGGTGGCGTTATTTATATGCATGTTAGTTCTTCTTTTGGTAATATAGTACGTTTAGTTTGTGCCAAATCTAAAGTTGCGCCTATGAAGCCTCTCTCCATAGCGCGTCTGGAACTCTGTGCAGCAGTTTTATTGTCACAGTTACTTCGTACTGTATTAGACACGTATAGCTCGCGTTGTAAACTTAACGTTTTTGCCTTTACTGATTCAAAAGTAGTATTGTATTGGATCAAGAGTTCACCACATCACTGGCAAACTTTTGTTGCAAACCGCGTAGTTAAGTTGACCGAAAACATTGCTTCTAATAATTTCTATCACGTATCTGGTACAGACAACCCCGCTGATTGTCTATCACGCGGTTTAATGCCTTCCAGATTGATTTCACATCCATTATGGAATCATGGGCCGCCTTGGGCTGTTTTAAACCCTTCCCAGTGGCCTCTTAAAGATATAGACCGCATCCCTGACGATGTTGCCGAAGCTAAAACTCTCGCATACCCTGTAGTCGCTTCCATATATGACGAATTTGTTCTTCTCTCCCTTGCCGCTCGCTCTTCTTCGTGGAGCAAACTGTTAAGAAGTATTGTTTTTATTTTTAGATTCTTAAAAATTCTTCCGCGCCATCTGACATTGTCAATAACCGCTAGTGATTTGGAATTCGCCGAAAATAAATTATTTAAAGAAATACAATCAAAGTATTTTTGTGAGGAGCTTAATAATTTACGTAATGGTGGTAAAAGTGCTTCTACTATTATCAAACTAAGGCCGTTTCTACACGATGGCCTAATACGCGTCGGCGGCCGCCTTACAAATTCAAGTTTAGATTACGCTTGTAAACATCCAATAATCTTGCCGCGTCAAGAGCATGTAATCAATTTGCTAATAGATTATTACCACCGGAAATATCTTCATGCGGGACCAGAGCTCCTTTTGTCTTTATTACGGCAAAGGTTTTGGATTTTATCCGCAAGACGCATTGTTCGACAGCGCGTGCACAGTTGTAATATCTGTTTTAAGTCAAAACCCCGTTCGACATTCCCCTTGATGGCTGATTTGCCGGCGGCTCGTGTCAGACAGGCTGCTAAAGCCTTTATTTTCACAGGTTGCGACTATGCAGGACCAATTTATTACACTCCCCTGCGTCGCCGTGGAGCTAAAGCTCTTTTTTTTCTTTTAACTTAATAATTTTAATAATAATAATTTATTCATTTGAAACTTAACATTGATACACAGTATTTTTTTGATTCTACTAGCCCCTAAACTAGTTTTCACTGTATTATAGGGGCTAGTGTCCTCTCCCTTAATGTAGGAACAATAACATAAAAAACATTTAACACAGCTTAAAATAAATACCTAAAAGAGTGGGCATGCGCGCGTGTGCGTGTGCGTGTGCGTGTGTGTGTGTGTGTGAATGCGTGTTTGACTATGCATATGAAGTTGTATTAAAGTATTGTATATTATTATATTATATGCCTATTTTTAGAAATTTTTCTACATCATCATAATTTATGTCTATTAGCCATTTCAAAATAAAATTTTTGAACTCACGGTTTGATTTCTTCTTTAATGATTTTGTTTCGGGTAATTTGTTGTACATATAAGGAGCTGTAAAGTTAATATGACCTTGGGCAAAACTAGTTCTTACTTGAGGTATTGGGCATTTATCGACACGTTTATGCGTAATTTCTAACTGTGGTACAGATTTCCTGTGATATAATCTAAGCGTTTCATATATAAAAGTTTTCCTGATAGAAAGGACTTTTGCCTTCTTATATACATCCACTGTTGGATGTCGATATGGTAAGTACATCATCACTTTTAGCAAAGCTCTTTGAGCTCGTTCAGGTACAATCATAAGCGATTTAGCCGCATTACCCCATGCACATATGCAATATCTAATTAAGCAACCACAAAGCGCCTGATACGTCTGTATCAGTAGTTTATGATCAGCAATGTTTCGAAGATTTTTAAAGATATAGATTAATTTTCTAATCCTAGACGCAAGAGTATTTAAATGGATGCTCCAATTAAGATTCTCATCAATCATTACACCCAGATATCTAATTGAGGAGACGCGTGACAATATTCGGCAACTGCAATTATTTTGAATATTTTTATTACAAGGATACATATGAATTTTGAGTTCATAATTTAAATCAGGACATGTCAGATGAGATAAGTGGAAACATATGTACTTGGTTTTTGATGTATTTACGGACAATAAACTAGTTTCAAGCCATTGTGTGACTTTAGATAGACCCAACTCAGCCCTTTTAAAAGTTTCATTCCAAGAATTGCCTTGAAAAATTAGAACAGTGTCATCTGCAAACATAACGGTTTCCATATCTGTTAGATTATTGTTAAAAAGATCATTTATGTACATCAGGAATAAGGTTGGCCCTAATGTACTCCCTTGCGGCACGCCAAAGTTGCATGTGAGCATATCACTTTGAGTATTTTGTACACGAACGCATTGTTCCCTATCCAACAGATAACTTCTAAACCAATCTAAAACTATACCACGGATACCAATGTTTTCCAATCTAGTTAAGAGAATATAAATCGATACGGTATCAAAGGCTTTCTGTAAGTCAAGAAAGACTCCAATAGTTCTATGACCAGAATCTAAGTTTGAGGTAATGTTTGAAGTTAGTTTGAGAACAGCCTCTTCCGTAGATTTACCTATTCTGAAACCATATTGATTTGGATTTATAAGATTGTTTTTCTCCAGATAAGATACGAGCCTTTTATTAACAAGTTTCTCCAGAATCTTTGAAAGAACTGACAAAAGTGATATAGGTCTGTAATTGGTAGGCTTATCTTTATCACCAGACTTGAAAATAGGGCATACTACGGCTCTTTTAAATACTTTAGGAAATGTCCCAGTCTCTAGACTTAAGTTGCAAAGATAACAAATAGGATAAACAAGGATATTAATATTTTGTTTAATAAGGTTCGTACTGATTTTATCCCAACCCGGTGCAGTGTTTGACTTAAGACTTGCAACAATTCCTTTAACTTCACATGGATCAATGGAACTGAAAGCCATAGAATGAACTGGTGTGTTGTTTATTTTGGATTGATAGGCTAATATATGTTCACTTGTGTTCATCATATCAAGTATTTGACTGGCTAAAGTACTTCCTATAGAGCAAAAAAAGCTATTGACAGAATTGAGAGACTCTACAGGCGTACTTTTCATTGACAAAAGTTCTTTAGGCATTTCTTTAATACTATTAAAATTACATACTTCTTTTATGATTTTCCATGTTTCTTTAATATCTTTATTATTTTTGATTAGTTTCTGTTGATAATAATTTCGTTTCAGATTTTTTATTACTTTGTTACACATGTTTCTATACGTAATGTATTTATCTCTTATGTTTTCATCCAGAAGATTATTTTTGACCTGCTTGTGTAGTTTGTCTCTTGTTCTAATGATTTTAACAACTCCTTTTGTTATCCACGGTTTAAGTGGTTGGAAACGCCGTGAAGAGTGGATCTCTGTAGTGTTTTTAACAACAACGTTGCTTAAGGTATTTAACAAGGATTCAGCTACAATATTTACATCTTTACAGTCGTAAATACTACCCCATCGTAACTCTGCAATATTCTCCTTAATACCTTCATAATTGACCATGGCTTTTTTATAAATTGGGTTAGTTGTACTTACTAAAATATCACTAACATGAAGAAGGATTGCACAATGATCAGTAATCTGTTGTTCAAAGATAAGAGTTTTCCAGATTTTATTGGTTTTTATCATAAGATGGTCTAAACATGCAGTCAGTCTTGTGGGTTTATTTATACCTTGTCTTAATCCATATGTAGCCATTAAGTTTAAATATTCACTAGTAGGTGCTATGTTTTGGTCGAGGGTATTAATATTAATGTCACCGGTAAATATAATAGTTTGTGCAGTTATATTATTAAGTACAGCCTCGAGTGAACTTAAGTAATTGGAGGTATTGCGAAAAAATGGTGGTCGATATGAACACACAATACTTAATTCTGAATTAACATTTACAACTAAACAATTGCCCTCAGAAAATGTAGGTTCATAAGTGTTTGCATTTATTATCTCACGAACAAAGACAACAACACCGTCATTTTGATTAATACTATTTTTTGTCCAGAATTTATGGTATCCACTAATATTAGGTGGTGGATTATTATTATTTGTCCAACACTCGGTCAGTACAAGGACATCTATAGAAAAATTTAGAGCTGTGATAAAAACCAAAAATGTGTCAAAATTACAATGAATGCTCCTGATATTGACCGTTAAGACTGTTAAGGATCCCTTGTTTTCAAGGTTCAATAACTTTGAACATAACTTGGAGTCGCTAACTAAAATACACTCAACTTGTTGTTCTGAATTATCAACTGCATCGGTAATATAATCATTTATCAATGGATTGAATGTTAGTTTTAAGATAATCATCTATACTAGTTGTGTGCAAGAGAGTAGTGAGTATAAGTTGTTGTTTGTATGTGTTTCTAATTGTAATACTATAATGGATTGTTGTACGATACTGTAAAAACATTATGTTAATATGAAAAACAGCTTTAAAAATAGAACAAAAAAACTTGCACATATAAATGTCAAGATGTGACCTTATTATACTTATATTTATGAAATAATAACGAGGAATAATACATACTATAAGTTGTAATGAGATTTCATTATCAGCTTTATATTTGTAGTTTTTGGAAAGCCAGATCATTTTTGAAAGTTTTATCAAAGTATCATTACAATATATGCTTAATGAGCTTAAATGTGTGTTGATTTGTTTTATTTCTTTGTAAATATGTGTGTAATATATAATATCATGTAATATTAACTTATATTGTACTGTGATAAGAAAATATGAATAAATAGCACCACAGTAGAACCAATTACAGAGTAAAATTATACAATACAAAACTAGTCACTTATTTGGATTCTCGTTTTTCAATTCCTCGAGCCGAGCTTCATTTTTGACAAGGATGTACTGTGACCCTGTCTCTTTACGTAAATAAATTCTTCCTCCTGATGTCCAGCAGAAAGCATAGTTGAATTTTTTAGCGAATTCTCGAGTAACATAAAAAAGATTTTTCGACTTAGAAGTCAGGCATTCCGATATATAAATTGGTCCATTTTCATTACCAACTCCTGTAATTCCCAAATGTCCAGAGTTCAAACGTGTAGTATTTTCTTTATTATATTTTTTAACGCAATTCATTAATGAAGATAAGTGCAGTGTATTGTGGAATTCAACAACAATCGACGAGAGCTTTTTTTCCTTGTTAGTGTGGGTACGCTGCACATCACGAATATCACTTATATTATAATTCATTTTAAGGGACCGCATTAGGTTCTGAATCATATTATATAATATTTCCTTGTTTTCTTGAGTAGTTTTCGGTACATTCCTAATTTCAAAAGATGTTTTTAAGGTAAGGCGCTCAATAGAGTCAATTTTTTCTTCTAGCGATATAATGTTTTTAGCGAGTGTTTTCTTATCTAGTTCAAGTGAGTCGATTTTATGCTCCATATTTTTGAGTTGTTCTGACAAATTATTCAATCCCGTTTCTATGTCTAGGCTCGTTGAATTCATGGCAGTAGTTACAGATTTTACCTCCTTTATGTGCTCTTCCAAAAGATCAAGCCTTTTGTTTTGAGTAAGCATTAGGGTATTGATCATTTGTTTGAGTTCACCAATCTCAGCAGACTGTTTGCCCGTAGCACGTTGACGCTTAGGTACGCTAGTACGGATATCCGCCAAGTCTACATCGGGATTCGACAGCTGTGGGATATTTGAATCCGACACGGAAAGCGGGCCCGTCTTTCGCGTAGGTGAATTTAACAAACCATGAAACATCTTGTTATAAATTATAATACAATGCTGCTTGCCTGTTTTGTCTTGCTGTAGGCCTAAATAATCTAGCTTCATATCAGCTCTTAAAAGATTTCTTTCTCGTCGTGGTCCGGTTTCAGTGCTATATTCTGACAATGGAACAAACTTTGTTGGTTCAAATTCTTATTTAAGGGAATTATACAATTTTTTAAATAACGAATTTCGGCCGCGATTTGAAGAAAAGTTGACAGAAAGTCGCATTCAATGGAAATTTATACCACCCGCATCTCCACATTTTGGTGGATGTTGGGAGAGCATGATAAAGATAATTAAATCACATTTGTTTAAAATCATTGGTCAGCAACTCTTATCTTACGAAGAGTTAATAACCGTATTGACACAGATAGAGAGCATTTTAAATTCACGTCCGCTCACCGTCTTAAGCTCAGACCCATCTGAACCTACCGCTCTTACTCCAAGCCACTTTTTACATACAAATCCGCTTTTATCTTTGCCCGCACCTGAAGTACAGAATGTATCACTACTTCATAGATATACTTTACTGGACAAGTTGGTTCAGTATTTTTGGAAGCGATGGAGACTTGAATATTTGCACGAATTACAAGTCCGAGAGAAGTGGAATACACCAACTGTTCCTATCGCTCTTGGTAAGGTTGTAGTAATTATAACTGACAACGCTCCACCCCTTTCGTGGCCACTAGGTATAGTAGATAGCATCCATCCGTCTAAGGATGGCACTGTCCGCGTAGCTTCCGTACGAACTGCCAAAGGAACTTTCTTGCGCCCTGTCGTACGGCTATGTCCGCTACCGAACCAGTAGTTTCTCTTTATATTTACCACATCATTGGTTGGTTGTTGGTTGAACAACCACCAATTTACCCTATCTTAATTACGCTTATTTTATTTATTTTCACTTATTTTATTAATGTATTCTAACGCACGCCTGCTATATCCGCTATAATCTATTATTTTACTTATATGTTTTATATTTCCGCTTTGTACAAGTAAGTACATCCCTTCTCTTTTAAAGGCAACCCTTTAAGGGCGGGAGTAATGTTGGCGCCACTTATTTCCCAATTACGTATTGTGTCTTGGGTTTATAGTGCCTTGCAACCCCCGTATGTTGTCGCCGCTCGCTCGGCGCGTGAGTTCAGTACGTTGGCAAACGCTACGCCACCGCGACGCACATAAATAGTATCGCACCCGCCTTTATACAAAATACAGCCAATTCACTATCGAAGATTTCCGCATCCAGTCAAATACTTGGACATTCTCCTGAATCATTCAGAACATAGTGATCAGTGTATCTGCGTCCCTTGCGCCCCGGGGCTCGTGTAGAAGGACTTTTTCACCTTTATCGCCACCTGACAAGCAGCGGCAGAACTCTGAACCAGCGCTGTCGTGGGCTGGTGGCTGACTGCGAAGTAAGTGCAAGGTTCTATATTCTCCGGGCACCTGTTCTTGATTGGGGAATAAGGGGTGGCCATACATTGAGCACATAACCCCACCCGCGGAGATTGCCTGATTGCGTCTCCAGTATCTAAATAGCTTAATGTCAAATTGATAAATATCTTTACAGTATAATTGTCTTCGTGGGAATCTAATTCAAGTCTCATTACGTTTAGTGAAGCGATCTAAATTAGGTTTAACACTTTACATTGAAAACTAGAATTAAAACAAGTAATTAATTACTTACTCTTGTACTAAAATGTTAGTATGATAATATTTGCGTAATAGCCGTCTGTTAGTGTGACTAGACTAAAATTGTGAATTATTCAATTAGACGACACGACAACGTGTTCCTAATGACAAGAGAAACTAGAATATACTCTGCGATTAAATATCTAGAGTTTTTATCTATGATTAATTCAATAAAAAAATTTAATTTTAACGATATGCATTCAATAATATATGTAACACTTTGGTGTGCTTTAAGTAATTAAATTTATACGATCTTCTCAAACACCGGATGCAATAAGTATCTTTGTCCTTTTATTTGAAATATAGTTGATTAATTAAAAATATATATAGTTTAAAAATATAAAAAAACACATTTTGTTAGCAAACTCATTTTTAAGGATACTTATGTATTTTTGTTTATAGGTTTTAAATTCGATTTGGACATGATTTGAGCACTTATAACCAACAGTTTGTTGTCGTCTATATATTTTATGAAAGATCAATTTTGTTTCAATTCGTTTATTAATAAGAATACCTAGTTTTAGGTCTGTTTTTATCGCTAATCTATTTGCGAGTACTCCGTATTCGTGCTTTACATTTATTTTCTAAAACCCGTTTTTATATTAACGATAGCGTTGAGTGTTCACGACCACGACAGAACGATGTCATCCAATGGCGCCGCATTAGTTTCGAAATGCGGAAGTGTTTGCCGCTAACAAGTTACAAATGAATACCGACAAATGGCTCACCTATTGTATTTCCAAATAAACACACCTTTACTAAGATAAATACCCACCACAATGTAAATTTGGGACCAAAAAAACTTTTCGGTGTATAGATTCTCTATTTAATAGAATTTCATACGCGAAGGCAGTTTTTTTCTAGTGTTTGTAATTTCCTGCATATTTCTGTTTCGGAGATATTTGTCGTGTGTAACTCACAGTATTTTCTATATAAAACATATATTAAATACTAGAGTTTACCCCGCGGCTACGCCGCAGGTCAACCTCTGGTGCCTATCTCTTGTTTAAAGAGCAGGCGGTACAGATTACATTGTATTAGTTTTGATGTATTTGCGCCCGGAAGATTCACTTCATTTCATAACGCAAACTATACCATCCCCCGTTTATCTGTAAACTACATAAATGACAAAACTTAACAAAAATAACAAAATAGATAACATAGACCAAGTGGTCTCAGTGGTCCCAGTGGACCCAGTGTACGAAATGGACTAAATTACAAAACCTCTCCTACTTTCCGGGATAACTTATACTTATCTATCCCATTATCCGCCATAAAAAGTATCCCTTGGCCACTCTCGATGTTAAAATGACATCGTACCGAGTTTCAGCCAAATCGCTCCAATAGTATTTCCATAAAAAAATAATAAACGAAGAGACAAATATATTTTATCCCGGAAACTATCAAATTTTTTCGGGATAAAAAGTATCCTATATAATCCTCGGCATCGAAAATATATATATATATATATACATATATATATATATATATATATATATATGTCGCAACGGCCTCGCTCTCACGACATCTCCTTTAGTTATTGCAGGTTTAGTAGGTGTCATCAGGGTAAAATGCGACCCCCCAGGGGGTGCCGCCCTGGACTCCCCTCCGTCCAGGAAGCGGTACAAGGGGATGCGTCCCCGGGGCCCCGAGCGGCCACTGTCACATTCTCCCCTTCACTCCGTGACAGTGGTGTCCCACCTTTCCGCCTCCTCATCCTAAAAACCTTCCCTTCCTTCCAAACCTCCTCCCAAAACACTCTTCCCTTCCGAAGTTAGGTGGCCTCCCCCGACTCCGACCGCTGACGTTGCTGTAAGCGCGAGGTGGCGGGGAAAAGGGGAGGAAGGAGAGGGAGGGGTGATGGCGCAGGAGCAATCCTCGCAGCCTCCCCCTCCCCCTATCGCGAAGCCCCTCCCGCCGCTGACGCTGCTGAGAGCGCGAGGTGGCGAAGGGGGAAGGAAGGAGAGGGAGGGATGAAAGCGTAGGAGCAATCCTCGCAGCCTCCCCCTCCCCCACCGAAGGAGGATAGCCCGTGACTCCTGGCAGCCACGGGCGGGCGGCAGCGGGCGTCGAGGTCTGGGGGATCAGAAAGACCTCCACCCACACTAATGCCGCGAGAGGGTGCGAGAGGCAGCCGCGCGTCCCTCTCAGGGCCGGGGAAACGTCATTCCCCAGCCCGCACACAGGAGAGGCCGCCTCTGTTTACGAGGCGGCCAGCCGCTGCCGGGGTTGCCGGGTAAGCTTGCGCATGTACCGTGACCCCGGCGCTAGGCGGAAGAAGGCTCCCATGAGGTTTTAGTGGGTATACCGGCGCGGGTCGTACTGATTAATTGGCGTCGGGGAGCCCCACATACCGGCCGCGCATGATCCCCCGCGCGGCTGACGATGCGACAACGCATTTCCTCATGTAAAAAAAAAGGGTAAAATGCGAGCATAAAACACAATAGCCACGATTTATACATACACTTTTAATTTAGATTTGACCAATATTATGACATAGTTTAGACCGAGCAGCGGGTTCAGGGCACCCGCTCATACTTCCAACTACAATACTTTCTTTAAAATACTCCATGGTCCAACTCGACCTATTGCCATCAACCAAATGTGCCACAAAAACTCCTCAGTCTACCCAAGTAGATATTACTCAAAGTATAGAGGGCGCTGACCCCGCTCTAGACATGCTCTGCTCTCATTGGTCGTTTATTAAATTACAACATTCATAACTTTTATTAGGTTAAAACGATCTTTAAGTTATAGAAACATTTAACAAATCTAATTAAATTAAATTAAGAATTTTAGAAGTAATTAAAATGTTAACAAATTATATTGTGCGTTATACATCCAGTCAATAATCATCCAATTATAACTTCCCTCCGACACGGCCTTCCTGACGTATTACACACCCTCGTGTAATAGGCCGCCCATTGTGGATTATCTACAAAAAGAAAGAGATATTATAGTTCGGCCACTCCTGACCAAGGACATCGTGTACATTTTATCTTCTGCGCAACAACATGTGGGGGTGACCAGAGTTGACGTATATGTGTGTTCTCACTAGCAGCGACGCGAGGCAGTCGAGTTTTGCTCAACATCCCGGTTTTTTGCAGTTTTTCCGCACAATTTCCATTTTTGGAAAGCGATTTATTGCAATATAGTTGTGTAGTGAAGTTTTGAGTGTAATTAGTTCCGATCCCGGCGCGGATTACAGTGTTTTTGGCTCTGGGGTAAGTCGTTAGAATTCGTTTTCGCGCCGCTTACTGCGCAGTCACTGTATGACGCAACATTAACGGTAATTTCGTGTAATAATAACACGCCGAAACGTGGAACTGGTTTCCGGCTCGAGTGTGGGCATCCAATAATGGATGCCCATGACCCCAAACCCCCGCCTGGACTCTCGGGGGCCCCTTGCAAGAGGGGCCATCTGGAGGCAAAGGACGGGTGGCTCGGTGCCGAAATTGGTGAAACGCGACGGAAGAAAATCCTGTCGTCTTCAACCGTTGTTCGACGCAGCAAATCTGCTGCAGGTCTGCCAGGCCGCCAGGCTGCTGCCGTTATCACGGCGGCAATCGAGGCGCCTGTCTTGCTAGGGCGGGCGGCGTCGGTGGTGGATTTGACCGCCGATGCCCCCCTCGGTAGGAATAACGTTATGGGGCCACCGGAAGGTCCCGTGACGCGTAGGCCCCCATCCGGCCGTGTGGCACGTAGTGCGGCACGCCCGGACATAGCTAGGAATACGCTGCGCGGATCGTTCTCGGCTGTTGACCTGGCCGTGAGCGATGCGCGCACCATAGACGGTGCCTTCGTATCACCGTCGGCTTCTGCACGGGCTTCACCCGTGCAGGGGTACGGCGGGTACGAGGATGGCTTTCGCACACCGCTCTCGGGTAGCACACCAGACTTTTTTTTTTTTTTTTTTTATTGCAGGAGATCAGCAGACAGGCAGACGGCCCACTTGATGGACAGCGGTTACCATCGCCTATGGACATTTGCAACACCAAAGGTGCTACGAATGCGCTGCTGCTCTCTTTAGGGAGCCTGGAACCTGGTCACTAATGCCGGAACACAACACAAGGTTGTTATGGCGACATACTCTAGACCAGGGGTGGTAGCCATCCAGTCGGGCAAATGCCCTACCACCTGGCTGTGGGTTGTTTTGTCGCCTCTTACGACAGGCCGCCGGGCCGCAGGAAATTGTATTCTTTCTCCGTTCCTGCACGGATAAACTCGCTGGATAGTGCGCTCGATGGTGCGGTTCGCGCGTTTTCTTACTCCTGCCCTACTCCGCCTGCCTGTGACCTATCGGCTCACACGGCGGCCGGAATAGAGGCGGCAGGGGGCGACCGCCCCACGACGACGGTGGCATACAGCGCACAGGCCTCACCTGCGCATTTGCTACCGGATTGCGACTTAACAGTACGCAACGTCGGGGACGATCGTTCCGCAAATCCGGTCGATGCGCGAGCTTCACTCGCGTCAACAATCGGATTCGCGAATAGGGTTTTCGTAGGCGCGGCAGCGGCGACCCCTTCGCCTTCCTTCCCTAATGGGATGGGAGTCGCTGTCGCGATGTCGGCGCCGGCGTGTACGACGGCTGCGGCGACGGCGGTGACGGCGGCGGCGTCCACGTCCTCGTCTTCGGCGGCGGCGGTGGCAGCGGCCACAACATGTTTCGCGCCCTTAGGTTCGTCGTCTTCGGCGGCGGGTTTGGTGGCGCAGACTTCGTCTTCGGGGGCAAGCGTGCCCCCATTATCGTGTACCCCGGTCTTCGCGGCCGGATCGAGGTCAAGGTTCTGGGACCGGTCCCGGAGCAGCGACGTCGATTCGGCGACTACGTCGGGTGCCTCCACCCCAGCGCGCGCGCGCTCGCCTTTGCGCCCCACGGGGGGCGCAACCGCGTCGGTCGCGTCGGCCGCGACCGCGTCCGTACTCGCGGGTGCGGAGGCCTTCCTTCGCACAGAGGGGGGGGAAAAGGGGCGCAAGGCGCGCAAGGCTACAGCCGCCAAATTGGTCGCGGCCAGCCAGTGCGCCGCCCTAGTAGGGAACGTTTCGTTGCTCGGCCCTGGGGAGCTTCGCCTCGCGGCATGCGCCCAGGTGGCCGAAATCATTCAGATCGCCCAGACGTCGGGCAATCTGAAGGGGGGCTACGTGCGTCGGCTGAAGGATGCCGCGAGCAGAGTGTCGGACATTGTCGACACGCTGGTCACGCGGGATCCGGAGGCCGAGGCATGGAAGCTCGGCAACGAGAACGCGCGTCTGCGCATCGAAGTGAGTTCGTTGCGGGAGGAAAATCTTTCCTACCGCAAGGAATTTGAAGAGATGCGCAAGGCCCTTAAGGCCTCTGCTCCAGTAGTGGAGCCGGCGCCCGCCGTCGTGGCGGCGCCAGCCCCGCGCCTGTCAAGCGGAAGGCGCGGGCGGTCGCGACGGAGGCAGCGGCGATTCCGGAATCGCCCGCTGCGCCCGTGGCGACTAAAAAATCGCGTCCGGCCCCCGCCGCGTTGGCGGGGCCAAAACCGACTTCCGTCGACGGGGCGGAGTCGGCTACGGCGCCCGCCGACGGGGCGGGCTCGGGTTCGGGCTGCGGCTCGACAGTGGCACCCGCCGACGGGGCGGGTGCGGGGGTGGGCGCGACGTCCGCCCCTCCGCTCGGGCTCAGCGGCGGCGGGTACGATGCGCTTTTGCGCGTCGTGCTCGACGCTGTTGCGCCACTTATCGACGCGAGGTTGGCCGCCATCCCTCGATGGCGGCCAACCCCGCGCCGACCCTCCGCCCGCCGCTTGCGGCGGACCGAGGTAAGGCGCCGGCCCCCAGACCGGCTCCTCGCGCGGCCGTCGCGCTCGCGGCCACCGCGGTGGCCACCGGACGGCCAAGACCGGCCACGGCTGCCGCCGCCGTCCGTCGGGGTATGGGGGAAGCGAGTACCCCGGCCCCGATGGAGGTGGTGGTGGCGGCCCCGGCCGCAGGGGTGGCGGGCTCCCCACAGCCGCCGCCCCAAAAACCAAAAAAGAAGCACAGGGGAGGTGTGAGACGGACGCTCAGGAGGAAGCGGAGGGCGGAACGCGCCGCCGCCGCTGCCGCCTCTGTGGCCTCTGTCTCGGCGCCCATCCCTGTAGCACCGGCTCCCAGGCGTCGGGTGGCGCCCGCGGCCGCGACACCGGTCGTCGCGGCCCCCGCCCCCCGCCCTCGAGTCGCCGTCGCCGTCGCGCCACCGCCGGCGCCCGTGGCCCCCGCCCTCACCCCCGCTCCCGAGGGGGGGGCGTGGACCACGGTCGTCGGGTGGAAAAGGGGTAAGGGGGCGAGAGCCAACGGGCCTCCTCCCCCCCCCCAGGCACATGCTGCTGCCCCTTCGACGGGAAGGAGGCAGCAACCGCGTAGGCAGGCTCCGAAGCCTGCCGCCGTCTACCGCGAACCGAAAGCGGCGGCAGTTGTCATTAAACTGCTGCCGGATGCGGTCGCAAAAGGTGTCGGTTACCGCGACGTCTTTGCGAAAGCGAAGGCCTCGGGGGTGGTCGACATCTTCTGTTCTGCCTACCTCCCTTCGTAAAGGGCAAATTCGTCCACCCGCGGACGAGACAAGGTACGACTGCAACTGCGGCGACGGTGGCGCAGGCAATGGACACCTCCAATGCCTAGTACGCCCGCTACAGCGTTTTTTCAGGCCAACGTAAACCACTCCCCCACCGCCCAGGACTTGTGCCTGCAGGCGATGGCGGAGTGGCGAGCGAATCTGGCCGTTATTAGCGAGCCGTATTACGTTCCCCCCGCCGGCAACTGGGTTGGCGATCTCGACGACACGGTAGCGGTGGTGGCCAGAGCCGGATCTGGTACACCGCTTACGTGTCTCAAAAGAGGAAAGGGCTATGCGGTGGCGGAAAGCGGGAGTATCGTCGTCATCGGCGTTTACTTCTCGCGTAACCGCCCTCTGGCGGAGCTCGAGCTTCACTTGGACTCTGTCGGGGCTGCCGTTCGCAGATTGTCGCCTAAAACGGTTTTCGTGATGGGCGACTTTAATGCGAAGCACCTCTCCTGGGGAAACGTCATCACGGACCCTAGGGGTCGGGCAGTTGAGGATTGGGTTCTTCAAGCCGGCCTCACAATATTGAACCAGGGGTCGGTCCAGACCTGCGTACGCCCACGGGGTGGATCGATCATCGACCTGTCATTCGCCACTCATGCGGCCGCCCGCAGAGTGGCCGGATGGAGGGTGCTGGAGGAGGTGGAGTCGCTCTCTGATCATCGGTATATCAGATTTGAGCTAACGACCCCCTCCTCCGGTCCGAGCCCTGTTCAACGTCGCCCCCCTCTCCTCCCGCATTGGGCCCTTACCAAGCTCGATCCGGAGCAGGCCGAGGAGTGGGCATGTACGGAAAGCTGGGCCTACCCAGCCGATTTCGCGAATTTGGACACGCAGGCAGAGCACATGCGCAAGACCCTGACGAGGGTTTGCGACGCTGCGATGCCACGCGTCTCCAAACGGCAGCCTTCGTGCAGGCAGGCGGTCCACTGGTGGACCGAGGAGCTCGGCGAGATGCAAAAGGCAGTTCGCATCATCAGCCGTAGGCTCAAACGCTGCAGGGCGCGCCGTCCTCCGGACTATGTCGCGGAAAATGGACTCGTGGGAGAGTTTAGGGAGGCCAGAAAGGCCCTTTCGATTGCGATATTGCAGTCGAAAGCCCGGGCTCGGGCCGAGCTCCTCGAGACGCTCGATCGGGACCCTTGGGGGCGTCCGTACCGTGGGGCCCGCAACAAGTTGCGGCCTTGCACTTCCACGGTCACGGTAACGCTCGAACCCGAGGTGCTCCGCTCGGTGATCGACGGGCTCTTCCCGGATCCGGGGAACTTCACTCCCCCCAGCATGGGTCCACCCATTCCCGACACCCCCACGGATGAGGAGCCTCACTCCATCTCCGAGGGGGAACTCGACGTCGCCCTGGACCGGCTCCGGGGCAGGAAGACGGCTCCGGGACCCGACGGGGTCCCTGGTCGCCTCCTCTTCCTGGCTGCAAAACATCTACGCAGCCAGCTGCGGGACCTCTTCGAAGCCTGTATTCGCGCAGGTTGGTTCCCGTCGCAATGGAAAGAGGGGCGTTTGTGCCTTCTTCCCAAGGGAGGTCGTAAACCTCCCGACGATCCGTCCGCCTACAGGCCCATAGTGCTGCTGAACGAGGTTGCCAAGGTCTTCGAGAAGATCTTGGCGGAGCGGCTCGTGAAGCATCTAGACACCGTGGAGCCGGGGCTATCAGATACGCAGTTCGGGTTTCGGAGGAAGCGTTCCACGATGGACGCCTTCGAGACGCTGCGAACGGTGACGGACGAAGCCGTCCAAGCGAAGGACGTCGTTCTTGCAGTATCGCTAGACATAGCGAACGCCTTCAACAGCCTCCCTCATGAGACGATCAGGGAGGGGCTCCGTGCACACGGAGTCCCCCCGTACCTCACGAGGCTGTTAGGCGAGTATCTGCGAGATCGACACATCCTTTGGGAGGGCGGTGAGTCTGTCAATCACGAGCTACGTCGGCGACGTGTCGCGTGCGGCGTTCCACAGGGGTCGGTGCTCGGGCCGATTCTTTGGAACGTAGGCTATGACTGGATCCTTCGGGTGACGGTCCGGCCCGGGGTGGGGCTGATCTGCTTTGCGGACGACACCCTACTCACGGCACGCGCCGTGTCATTCGCGGAGTCCGTGGACGTCGCCAACGACGGGTTGGCGATAGTCGTAGATAGAATAGCTAGGCTGGGCTTGAAGGTCTCCCCCGCGAAAACGGAGGCCATCATGTTCCATAGGAAGTTTCGTAATCCACCCCCGGATCTGTCCGTTACAGTCCAGGGGGTGGCGATTAGCGTAGGGCCCAAGATGAAATATCTTGGGCTAGTCTTAGACGGGAAATGGCTGTTCAAAGCGCATTTTGAGCAGTTAGTTCCCAGACTCGTGAGTTCCGCGGGCGCACTCTCAAGGCTTCTTCCCAACGTGGGGGGGCCGGGGGGTGCGACGCGGAAACTATATTCTGGCATCCTGAGGAGTATGGCCCTTTACGGTGCCCCTGTCTGGTTCGAGTCGCTTCACCGCCACAATCGAACCCTGCTGCACCGGGCGCAGCGGGTTCTGGCCGTGAGAACCATACGGGGGTATCGTACAGTGTCTTGGACGGCGGCGACACTCTTGGCAGGCGAGCTGCCCTGGCCTCTCCAGGCAGACGTCCTGTCCAGGGTTCGTCGTACCCAGCAGGATGCCCTAGCTAGAGGACTGACCTTCTGTCAAGTCGAGATAGAGACGGTCAGGAAGCGGGAAACCGCTTCCTGCCTCGTCGACTGGTCTCGTGACCTCGAACACCCTGCGGCCGGCGGCTTTACGGTGGACGCAATCAGGCCACAACTGGAGGAATGGGTTAACCGCACTAGCAGCACCCTCACCTTCAGGACGACGCAGATACTGACCGGACACGGTTGTTTCGATCAGTATCTGTTTCGCATTGTGGGCTGCTTGCCTTCTCGGGATTGCCGACAGTGTGGCGCACCCGATACGGCGTTTCATACGCTTGTCGAGTGCGCTGCCTGGGCGCCGCAGCGTTTCGAGCTCGAGACAAAGTTAGGAGCCGTCGGATCGCTCGGCAACTTGGTAACGGCCATGTTGCGGAGCGACGACGCCTGGGATGCTGCGGTTTCTTTTTGTGAGGCAGTTATGTCTCTGAAAGAGGCCGCAGAAAGGGATAGGGAGCGAAGTCCTAGGGCGCGTGCTACGGTCTCTTCTCGAGGTCGCCGGCCTTCAGCCGGCACCCGGAGAGGCAGGTACGCGCATTACTTCCCTCCCTGAGGTAGGATCCGGAACGATGGGGGCCCTTAGCTACTAGGTAAAGCAAGGGACTTAACAACTACCCCCGTTTCGTAGTGGAGTGTGTTCTCCCAGGGCACACTTCAGCACTTTATGCGCTGGATCGACTGCTGAGTAACTATGTTCTACATCTCAGTCTTTCCTTCACATCAAAGCGCAGGGCCGCGAAGGGAGGAGGGGTTTTTTAGTGGGTATTAAGGTTGCTCGCCCGTGCGGCATCGCTCGGAGTCTCCACACTCCTCTGTGTAGTCCATAGCGGACGGAGCGCAAGTAGAGCATACAATTGCTAGCGTTACCGCCCCCCGTGGATTCGTGCCGTTTCCTAGTGACGGCCCAGAGAGTGCGTAAATCGGTTAGTTAGTCATTTTTCCCCGCCTCAAAAAAAAAAAAAAATATGTGTGTTCTCTCAGTTCCGGACTTGCAGCGACGCGAGGCAGTCGATTTTTGCTCAATATCCCGGTTTTCTGCAGTTTTTCCGCACAAATTCCATTTTTGGAAAGCGATTTATTGCAGTATAGTTGTGTAGTGAAATTTTTGAGTGTATTTAGTTCCGATCCCGGCGCGGATTGCAGTGTTTTTGGCTTTAGGTGAGTCGTTGAATTTCGTTTTCGCGCGCGCTTACTGCGTAGTTACTGCATGACGCAATACTAACGGTCTATTTCGTGTAATAATAACACGCCGAAACGTGGCACTGATCTCCGGCGCGAGAGTGGGCATCCAGTAATGGATGCCCATGATCCCAAACCACCGCCTGGGCTTTCGGGGGCCCCTTGCAAGAGGGGCCATCTGGAGGCCAAGGACGGCTGGCTCGGTGCCGAGATTGGTGAAACGCGACGGAAAAAAATCCTGTCGTCTACAACCGTTCGACGCAGCAAATCTGCTGCAGGTCTGCCAGGCCGCCAGGCTGCTGCCGTTATCACGGCGGCAACCGAGGCGCCTGTCTTGCTAGGGCGGGCGGCGTCGGTGGTGGACTTGACCGCCGATGCCCCCCTTAGTAGGAATAACGTTATGGGGCCACCGGAAGGTCCCGTGACGCGTAGGCCCCCATCCGGCCGTGTGGCATGTAGTGCGGCACGCCCGGATTTAGGTAGGAATTCGCTGCGCGGATCGTTCTCGGCTGTTGACCTGGCCGTGAGCGATGCGCGTACCATAGATGGTGCCTTCGTATCACCGTCGGCTTCTGCACGGGCTTCACCCGTGCAGGGGTACGGCGGGTACGAAGAAGGATTTCGTACACCGCTCTCGGGCAGCACACCAGACTCGCTGGATAGTGCGCTCGATGGTGCGGTTCGCGCGTTTGCCTACTCCTGCACTACTCCGCCTGCCTGTGACCAATCGGTTCACACGGCGGCCGGAATAGAGGCAGTAGGGGGCGACCGCCTCACGACGACGGCGGCACACAGCGCACAGGCCTCACCTGCGCATATGCCGCCGGCTTGCGACCTAACAGTTCGCAACGTCGGGGACGATCGTTCCGCGAAACCGGTTGCCGCGCGAGCTTCACTCGCGTCAGCGACCGGATTCGCGAATAGGGATTTCGTAGGCGCGGCAGCGACGACCCCTTCGCCTTCCTTCTCTAATGGGATGGGAGTCGCTGTCGCGATGTCGGCGCCGGCGTGTACGACGGCTTCGGCGACGGCGGCGACGGCGGCGGCGTCCACGTCCTCGTCTTCGGCGGCGGCGGTGGCAGCGGCCACACCATGTTTCGCGCCCATAGGTTCGTCGTCTTCGGCGGCGGGTTTGGTGGCGCAGACAACGTCCTCGGGGGCAAACGTGCCCCAATTATCGTGTACCCTGGTCTTCGCTGCCGGATCGAGGTCGAGATTCTGGGACCGGTCCCAGGGTAGCGACGCCGATTCGGCGACTACGTCGGGTGCGTCCACCCCAGCGCGCGCGCGCTCGCCTTTGCGCCCCACGGGGGGCGCAACCGCGTCGGTCACGTCGGCCGCGACCGCGTCCGTACTCGCGGGTGCGGAGGCCTTCCTCCGCACAGAGGGGGGGAAAAGGGGCGCAAGGCGCGCAAGGCTACCGCCGCCAAATTGGTCGCGGCCAGCCAGTGCGCCGCCCTAGTAGGGAACGTTTCGTTGCTCGGCCCTGGGGAGCTTCGCCTCGCGGCATGCGCCCAGGTGGCCGAAATCATTCAGATCGCCCAGACGTCGGGCAATCTGAAGGGGGGCTACGTGCTGTTATACGGGGTCTTTAAAACAGTTTTTTTTAAAAAGATTTTTATTTACACGATGAAAATACAAAATGAATTTAATTAGAACTTAGAACAAAAATATGAGAAACAGCGATCCGGCAATAATGCGCGGCGGAGGAATGGAGACTGGAGACTGACTGGGCGAAGGAACGGGAGGTGTATTAATAAACTATTGGATGCTGATACAGCCGAACGGAAAGCAAAGGTAAGCAGATCTGGAGGAAAGGGGCCTAGGTATAACAGCCCCCCGGTTGAGACCGAACTTCCACCTTAATGGTGAAGTTTGGTATTCTAAAAGCGGAGTCTAGGAGTAGGAGAGGTAAGTTCTATTTCAGGTTGGGACTCAGGATCTTCGGGAGGATCTGGATTTGTTGAAGGGGACAGGACGCCGCGGATCTTACAATATTTATGTAACTTATAACCTAATATTATAATTAAAGTTAAAATACAATATAAAACAAACGGTGAAATATAGTGATTATAATTAATTACATTTGGTTTTGTTATAATACTTTCTAATCTATGTTTAATTACATCTAAATCTTCTTTATTATCTAATAAGGGTTCAAAATTCATAGATTTAATATTAACTTCCGGGATAACATTTGGATAGTTTATAGTTTGATTAATATTATATAGTTCCAATAGATTATAATCGATATTTACATGGGATGAATTATATTTTATATTTTGTTTTGATATTAATTCTATTCCTCTACAGTATGCATTACATCCGGGCGGTAATTTTACAATTCCGGTGCCATATATATTAGCTTCAGATATTCTTTTATCTGGACAATCAATAGTGAGCTTGGAATTCCTAGAGATAACATAAATCCATTTATTTTCTTGTAACGGCTGCCATAGTTCAATATTTCCGAATATGGGTTTAACCACACATTGATTTGGAAGAGAGGATAAGGATTTTGATATTAGCTCGCTTTCGCAGATGGGATGAGTAGCAGTGGATAAAATAATCAAGTCGTTACAGATATAGTTTTGAGAATCTACTAGTTTACATTTTTCTATATTTTCTAAATTACCATATTGAGTTTTATCTCTAGAAAATCCGATATATTTGTCACTTGGAATAATCATGGCAAATGAATTGTTATTAACAGAAATAGGAAATGGAAATATGTGATAAATGTTGAATTCTACAGGATAAACTAAAGGTATTCTTAAAGCGAATACAATTTTACCGCCGAGATAGTAGGAACTTAAGCTAGAAAACCTTAGTACATTGTGAATATTACTTAAATCTATGGATATGGGAAATTCTTTAGAACTAGGTAGGAATCTAAGGATGCTAACAATGTCTTCGTATAGTTCTTTAGGTGAGTATATAGCAGGATACAGTATGTTGTTTTTACTAAACATTAGGCCATTTGAAATGTCTTCTAGTTTAAAGGATAAAGTAAGTATACTATTTTCTAATATATTTATTAATTCTAACATTTTAATTTTATAATCGACTGTATTTGATATATTATTTATTTTATTATTCAGAAAATTAATTGCATTGTTTAACGATTTTTCGTTTTGGACTAGTTGATTTAATAATAAATAAATATAATATAATAATAAACTTTATTTCCAAAAACAAAATTACAGCAAGGTAGCATAACAAAAATTTTAGATGTAGTACAGCATAAATATGTTTGCGACTAAGACCGAAACTAAGAATAAACTTGTGTCTTCGGTCTCAGCACCTTCCCATTAAATTTTACCATATTGTAACACATAAACGAACAACTGCTGCAAAACTCTTAAACAAAGATAAAATAATAATAATAATATAATCTAATTAAAGAGGGGGAAAAGGTAACCAAAGGAAAGATCTAACAGCAAAAACTAAGTGGAAATTATAAAGAAAACAAAAAATAAATAAATAAAAAATATTTTAAGTGTTTTATTTTAAGTGTCCTCTCTGTGAGTTTAGGCAAGAGTGTATGTGAGTGTGTGTGAGAGGGTGTGTATAGAAGATATAATTCATAGATTAGGTATATAAAACCAAATTATGTTCACCAAAAAGGATAAGTTTATTAGGTAGGCACCAACAATAAATCTTCTGTTTCGTCGTAGGATAAGTCTTGCAAAAATAGCGAAATTTTCTCTTTAGAAACTTTCATAGTTAATGGATAGAAATTGATTTTGGTATTCAGACGATTATAAAGTAAAGGTCCAAGGAAAACAGGGAATCTATTGATAAATTTCGTGTTTAGATGACATGGTTGTGGGCAAATTTGTTTTCTACGTTTACCGACACCGATATTTGGGTCATACGTCAATAAGGAATGTTCTTTTAGTATTAACCTAAGAATAAATAGTTGGCGGACGGTAAGAACCTTACATTCCTTGTATAACGTTGCCGTAGGATAAAAAATAGGCTTAGAAGTCATAACTTTCAGCACCGCACGTTGAGCGATTTCAGCACTTTTTAAAATTGTTTTCGAAGACCCTCCCCAGGAGGAAATAGAGTAAGTTATAAGTGACTGGCAAAGAGCGAAATATATCTGCTTAAATAATTTAAGGTCAGTAATATGTCGAAGCATTTTAAATATAAACATTAATTTGCGAATTCGGTTGGTTAAATTTTTTAAATTTAAATTACAGTCAATAATGATACCCAAATAGCGTATATTATCGATTTTACTCAGGAATTTACATGTGCAATTTGCTTTGCTAATATTGCAGTCATGAGCTTTAATATTAAGAGCTGATTCAGGTTCAGATTGGTTGCGCATTGAAAAGCATACGTATTTAGTCTTTTCAATGTTAAGAGTCAATACATTATCCTTTAGCCACGCTCTAACAATGTTTAAACCATTTTGCGCGGCGTTAAAAGTCCGTTCCCAGGTATCATTGGTAAATACAAGGGCTGTGTCATCAGCATATGATATTATTTGACAATGAGGGAGTATTAGGTTTGTAAGATCGTTAATATAAATGAGAAATAATGTGGGCCCTAGTATACTGCCCTGCGGGACACCGAAGGTTACTGTAAGGTCATCACTAGAAAGATTACCTATTTTGACACATTGGACTCTATCTCTAAGATAATCTTCAAACAATAGAAGCTGAGTACCTCTAATTCCTAGCTTTTCAAGCTTTCTTATAAGTTTAGGAACAGAGATCGTATCAAAGGCTTTAGCTAAATCTAAAAATATAGTTAGACATTTATTACCTTTGTCCAAGTTAATACTTATATCATTAATTAGTTTGCTAACGGCATCATCGGTAGATTTGCCACGTCTGAAGCCAAATTGGTTAACTGATAGAAGATTATTTTTTTCAAGATAATTTACCAGTCTACTGTTATTAATCTTTTCCATAATTTTCGATATTGAAGGAAGTATTGAAATTGGCCTGTAATTGCAGATACGATCTCTATCCCCAGACTTATAAATTGACCGTATTTCGGATCTTTTTAGTGAGGCAGGAAAGATGCCTAATCGGAGGAATTCGTTAATTAAAAATGTCAGAGGAGGAATAATAAATTCAGCGTGCTCTTTTAAGAATCTATTACTAATTTTATCACGGCCAATGCTACAATCATTTTTAAGCCCAAGTATAATCCTTCCGATTTCTTTGTCATCGGTATTATATAAAACAAAAGAGTTCGGTTGAGAATAGGAGTTAAGTTGGGAAATATTACTTAAGTAGTTGTGTTGATTACGGTTACTTTGAATAATATTCTCAGCAAGTTCCTTACCTACGTTTATAAAGTAATTGTTTAATTTATTTAATGTTGTTTTAGGGTCACTTGTGTTTAGGAGTAATTCTTTAGGATCATCACGAGTTTTGGAAGTGTAGGTAATATCCTTTATAACGTTCCATAGCTTTTTGTTATCATTTCGTGCATTCGATATTAGGTCTTTCTCATACGACATTTTGACTTTTTTCAATATACCAGTAAAATAATTTCTATAACGAGTGTAAGTTAGTTTTAAAATTTCATTTTCAGGTGACGCTTTTGCCTCTTTGTGCAGTTTATCCCTGACACGCATACATTTAAGTAGTCCTGAAGTGATCCAAGGTTTAATAATTTTTTGTCTTCTTGGTAAGACTATTAATTGAGTATTACTTTCTATAGCTGTTTGGATAGATGAGATAAAATAATTCATCGCATAATCAGGGTTATCTGAGTTATAAACGGGATCTAAATCTATCTTTAAAATATCACGCTGTAGGTTAGAGGAGTCAACTTTAGTCATAGTTGTATAAGAATACTGTCGAGGAATATTGAAGTTGAGAGCCATTAAGACGGGATAGTGATCAGTCAATGTAGCTTCGAGGACTATTGTAGTAGCAGGGCACTTTGTTTTAATTAAAAAATGATCAATACTAGTATTGCTTTCCGGCCTGGTTATTAATGAATGTGCTGGCAGAAGACCATGTGCTGCAGTAATAGTTAAATATCGTTCCGTGTTAGAAGTAATTTTTTCGTAATTTATGGGTATATTTATATCACCTACAAGTATGACATTTTCTATCGAAGCATATTTTTGAAGTTCATCGTCTAGTGAATTTAGGAATGGGTCAATATTATCATAAGATGGTGACCGGTAAATAGCTATTATTAAAGTATTTTTATCTAATTTACCTACGAGACAATTGGCTTCTTGGAAGGTAGGTTCATTGAAAGAGAGATTGAGATGATCCTTATAAAATACTACAACTCCATCATTTTGTTTGAAATGATTGGATGTTGCGTATGAGCGGTAGCCTTGTATTTTGGGAATTGTTGACAAATTGGAAAGCCAGCATTCAGTCAAGATTATAACGTCACAATCAATTCTTAGTTTGGATAGTAAAATGTTTAGTTGGGGCATATTACAGCTAATGCTACGGATGTTTTGCGTAAGTAATGTTAAACTCTTAGAGTAGTGCGGTAGTAGTTTGTGACATTCATCTACATTCGCAGTACAGGCTTCAGAGATGGCCATCTCGTCAACTTGATCTGCAATATCATGTACATTAAACACTGTGACTAAGTAGAAATAAGGACTCAAAAATATTTGACGTTATACTAACGAATATACACATAATAGAAACGCACTTCTTTTGTAAGATACACTGATATGAGTTTAACGATGTTATATCAAACAAATAGATATAGAAAATTAAATATGTATTAATATTGTTTATATCATGTTTACGTAATAATACCGACATACAGTGATTATAATATTTTATGAGTAGAATTAAAATGAGGGTAGTTTGTAAAAAAATAGTATAAAAGTGTGTAGTGTAGCAATAGGTAAGAGTGTATAAGCATGATAACTTATAAAAATATTGAATGTAATTAATATTTAACGTTAGATCTTTATGGTAATATAATCTAAGTAGAAAAATTACGATATTTATAAAAACTTTGCAACGTTTAAATAACACCAGTTTTAGAGATACTATACGATATACCATTTTAAACATGTTTAATAGTGGTCAGAAGTTTAGTCTAAGTTTATCTATGTCAGCCTCAGATGTAATCCGAATTTGAGATGTATTTTCATTCTTGCGTAGATATACGATCCCGTTAGCTGTCCAGCAAAATGAGAATCCGTGGTTCTTTTGAAAAATTCTTGCTAAATAAAACAGTTTTTGGGTTTTCTGACTCAGGGTTTCCGAAATGTAAATAGGTTTCACTGGGTAACGTGTATCTAAGTCAGTGGTATTAAGCTTTTCCCCTTTCTTCTTTGTTTTATTAAAGAGTTTAACTGTTTTAATTATATTATCTTTCATAATAACCGTGGTCATTTCAACAATTATTGGATTTGAAGCGTCTTTCGATTTGATTCGGTAAATATCTCTTATAGCCTGTTTATCAATTTGTACATTTAAAGTTTTACCTAAGTTTAAAAATAAGTTACATAAATTTTCCTTGCTTTCCCCGACAGTTATTGGTATATTACGTATTTCAATACCAGTTGCACGTGATTTGCGTTCCAAAGACTCCACTTTATCTTCTAGCTGATTAATAATTTTTTTATCCTTCTCGCGTTCCTTTTCCATAGTACTGATTCTTGACATAAACTCATCATATTTGAAGGAAAGCAATTCCACATTTTTACTCAGTTCTAAATTTTGTTGACGTATATTGGACATCGTAGTTTGTAGTTCTGAAAAGCGTAGCTCTTGCTGTTCAGAAAATTCTGCAAACATCTCTTTCATAAAAGAAGTGAAATAATCCATATTCGTATTGTCCGCTCTCGGCTTTCTGCGAGTACTAACATTATCTGAAGGACTATGCAAATCGGGCGCTGATTCATAATGTTTCAAAAGTGGGTCATCCACCACGCAAATATTCGGTATGTTGCTCTGTGACGAAGACGGTTTTGTGCGCTCTTTCGGCATTTTTTCGGAAAGGCAAGGTAGTAGTAGCAAATTAAAAAATAATAAATATACTATCTTCTAACTGCAGTACCAAAGGGGTCAAGCATCAGTGGTCGCTATCGATGATTTCAATACATTTGCGCGGTCCGTCCAGTTAAAGTTGACCTCCGTTGGGAGCAGTGCAATAGATGGCCACTTTAATTACACCGTCATAAATGATTAAAAATGTACAGCACTAAGGTGCATGTGTTCACTATTTACTCACGAAAAATTTAACGACGCACTTGCTCACTTTTGGTATATAAGTCTTAATAAGTATCCTTGTAAACTTTGACAAAAGACTATGTAATTTAGTTCAACAAATGAGACTCTGATAATCGAACAGCGGAGTACACGTCTTAACTCGTCGAGTGTCCGGCGGGAAGGTCAGTCAATGATTTATTAAAGGTTTGAAGTGCGGAGGTAGTTACAATAAGACCTTCTTTCACACACTGCGCTAGATCCTTTTGATCGGTTTGTGATTCGCGGATAGCGCGATCATATTGTGTTGCATCCTCTTCACTTAAGGTACCAAACAAATGCTTAGACGCGGTTCCGATGATGCTGAACCAAGCAGCACGTTTGTTTCTTCGCGGAAGAAGGTGAGAGATTGAGTCGTAGTCTCTTGTCATATCATGGAATCGGACTTCTAGTGGTTGTAGTGTATTTGTACATTCCGTTGGTTTAAATATTTCACTTTTATTGCAAAGCTCCCATGACAAAGAGAGGACATCTTGGATATTGAGTAGATGGGGGCGTATAAATGAGATATCGACGGGGATAACTATATCTATGTGACCATTAATTATTTTCAAGGACCCTCTGGGGTCTAAGTAGATTCCTGGACCATTCTCTACGTGTTGGATTTCGAAAGCGTCTTCTCCAAAGACGGTGGCATCCATAAGAATCGTTCTGGAATATTATTATTAATAGTTATTATTTACATGATTATTAGACTAATGATATTTGTATACTAATTTTATTATTCATTTATATTCGCAGGTTTTACTTGGTCGAAATGGTGTTTAATATGACGGCGGTTTATTAAAAGGGTAAGTGTATTATTCCCGTGGACCTTTATTATTTTGTAGGGTCCCTTCCAAACGGGGGACAAGGCTTTCCTAAGTCTGACGTGGTTCTTTATGTAAACATAGTCTCCTGTTTTATATTGGACTGGTCGTGAATGTCGGTCATAGTAAGTTTTTGATCTTTCTTTGGAGTCGTGAATATTCTGTAAAGCTTTTTCTCTGGACAGTTTTAGTCGATGATGGAGCATTTTCAGGTATTCGGGGTAAGTGACGTCGGAGCGTAAGTCGAAGACGGAGTCAGGTATGTATGGTTTATGCCCGAAAACAAGTTCGTAAGGCGTGAACCTGGTTGTTGTGTGGACAGAGCTATTATATGTTAACATAGCGGTGTAAACATATTTATGCCAGTTGGACTGGCTATCGTTAACGTAAGATTTCAAGTATTCTTTGAGAGTGGAGTGACTTCTCTCAAGAGCTCCTTGGGTTTGCGGGTGATAAGGTGAAGACCAGATCTGTTTAATTTTTAGGAATTTGCATGTTTCCTTGAATAGTTCGGCAGTGAAGTTTATACCTTGATCGGTAAGTATGGACTTAGGGATGCCAAATAGGGAGATGAAATGCACTAAGCATTCGCAGGACTCTTCTGCAGTTGCATTGGAAATTGGGTATGCGATGGAGAACTTTGTAAGATCGTCTTGCAGGGTGAGTATAAATCTTAGTTTGTGTAATCCGGCTTCAGGTAGGAGTCCAACGATATCAAGGCTTATTCTTTCAAAAGGGCGAGTGGAAGTAGTTGTTATTTGCATCGGGGATTTCTGGATTTTACGTAGGGCTTTGTTTGTTTGGCAGAATTTGCAATTTTTCACATAGCTCTCGATATCCGAGCGCATATTCTTCCAGTAGTAGCGTTCTCGGATCCTGTCGAACATTCTATTTGAGCTTAAGTGACCGGCTATTGGGATATCATGGTTTTCTTTTAGAATTTTAGTGATTTCCGTGGGGACTGGATAGATAACGTTATTATGATAAATGTTTATTGTGATGTTGGTATTATTGAAAAGATATGTTAACATACTGTAAATTTTAACAAAAGAAAGTTGTTCAAATGGATTCTTGAAATCAGAGATTGAAATTTCATTTATATTACCTTGAAGTATAATCTCATCCCTCACGCATTTAAGCGTTTTAAATATATCTGGGTAAGTAGAGTTATCGAAATAGTAGACATTGGTCAAAAGAAGATAAAAAGTCCTTTCTTTTTGTTCTAATTTTATGAATTTGTAAAGTTCACGCTCATCGTCGAGAATTGATCGATCTTCCAAAGAGGAGATTATATCTTGGAGATAAGGATTTGAGTCATCGAAATCAATAGATATAGGAATTAGGATAGTCTTTGAAGGGCTTTTGAGGAGGCTTTCGTTGTGTTCTTTTATTTGTGTATTAAATGTTTCATTCTTATCCATAATAGATTTTATAAAGGTTGAATAGTCATCTGATATAGTAGAATTTGTTTCAGGAACTGAATTTTGTTCTTCATCAGGAGATTCTGATATAGGAGGTAGAGTCGGAGGAGTCGAATCACGTCTTACTTCAGGAGAGTCTGGTAAATGAGGTAGAGTCAGAGGACTGAAGTCAATGTCTATACCGGGATCGAGACCCAAGTCGCCTAGGTCAATAAGGTCGTCCAAGACGTCAGTAGTCGCAGGGTTGGCCGAGGTCATCCGCCCAGTAAAGCGTGGGGAGCTTTACATCTCTGGGCTGGATGACTCGGTCACCGTCGATGGATTGCGCGACGCGGTCGTGTGCGCCAGCGGATGCAGGCGCGACGACGTGCTCACGAAGCACATCGGTGCGGGACCGGGCGGCTTGGGCGCAACATACGTGCTGTGCCCAGTCGCTGCCGCCAAAATCATCGCCGAACTGGGCTACCTCGTGGTGGGCTTCACTTCGGCGAGGGTGGAGGCAATGGAGGCTAGACCGATACGTTGCTATCGTTGCTTCAATGTCGGTCATAGCGCCCAACAATGTCCGGATACGTGCCCGGACCGGTCCAAACTGTGCCTCCGCTGCGGTAAAAGCGGACACAGAATACCGGACTGTAAGGCACGAAAACCCCACTGCGTGGCGTGCGCGGCGGGGGGCCTTAACGCTGCCCATCCTACGCTAGCGAGGTTCTGCCTACCTCCCTTCGTAAAGGGCAAATTCGTCCACTCGCGGACGAGACAAAGTACGGCTGCAACTGCGGCGACGGCGGCGCAGGCAATGGACACCTCCAATGCCTAGTACGCCCGCTACAGCGTTTTTTCAGGCCAACGTAAACCACTCCCCCACCGCCCAGGACTTGTGCCTGCAGGCGATGGCGGAGTGGCGAGCGAATTTGGCCGTTATTAGCGAGCCGTATTACGTTCCCCCCGCCGGCAACTGGGTTGGCGATCTCGACGACACGGTAGCGGTGGTGGCCAGAGCCGGGTCTGGTACACCGCTTACGTGTCTCGAAAGAGGAAAGGGCTATGCGGTGGCGGAAAGCGGGAGTATCGTCGTCATCGGCGTTTACTTTTCGCGTAGCCGCCCTCTGGCGGAGTTCGAGCTTCGCTTGGACGCCGTCGGGGCTGCCGTTCGCAGATTGTCGCCTAAAACGATTTTCGTGATGGGCGACTTTAATGCACCTCTCCTGGGGAAACGTCATCACGGACCCTAGGGGTCGGGTAGTTGAGGATTGGGCTCTTCAAGCCGGCCTCACAATATTGAACCAGGGGTCGGTCCAGACCTGCGTACGCGCACGGGGTGGATCGATCATCGACCTGTCATTCGCCACTCATGCGGCCGCCCACAGAGTGGCCGGATGGAGGGTGCTGGAGGAGGTGGAGTCGCTCTCTGATCATCGGTATATCAGATTTGAGCTAACGACCCCCTCCTCCGGTCCGAGCCCTGTTAGACGTCGCCCCCCTCTCCTCCCGCGTTGGGCCCTTACCAAGCTCGATCCGGAGCAGGCCGAGGAGTGGGCATGTACGGAAAGCTGGGCCTACCCAGCCGATTTCGCGAATTTGGACACGCAGGCAGAGCACATGCGCAAGACCCTGACGAGGGTTTGCGACGCTGCGATGCCACGCGTCTCCAAACGGCAGCCTTCGTGCAGGCACGCGGTCCACTGGTGGACCGAGGAGCTCGGCGAGATGCGAAAGGCAGTTCGCATCATCAGCCGTAGGCTCAAACGCTGCAGGGCACGCCGTCCTCCGGATTATGTCGAGGAAAATGGACTCGTGGGAGAGTTTAGGGAGGCCAGAAAGGCCCTTTCGATTGCGATATTGCAGTCGAAAGCCCGGGCTCGGGCCGAGCTCCTCGAGACGCTCGATCGGGACCCTTGGGGGCGTCCGTACCGTGGGGCCCGCAACAAGTTGCGGCCTTGCACTTCCACGGTCACGGAAACGCTCGAACCCGAGGTGCTCCGCTCGGTGATCGACGGGCTCTTCCCGGATCCGGGGAACTTCACTCCCCCCAGCATGGGTCCACCCATTCCCGACACCCCCACGGACGAGGAGCCTCACTCCATCTCCGAGGGGGAACTCGACGTCGCCCTGGACCGGCTCCGGGGCAGGAAGACTGCTCCGGGACCCGACGGGGTCCCTGGTCGCCTCCTCTTCCTGGCTGCAAAACATCTACGCAGCCAGCTGCGGGACCTCTTCGAAGCCTGTATTCGCGCAGGTAGGTTCCCGTCGCAATGGAAAGAGGGGCGTTTGTGCCTTCTTCCCAAGGGAGGTCGTAAACCTCCCGACGATCCGTCCGCCTACAGGCCCATAGTGCTGCTGAACGAGGTTGCCAAGGTCTTCGAGAAGATCTTGGCGGAGCGGCTCGTGAAGCATCTAGACACTGTGGAGCCGGGGCTATCAGATACGCAGTTCGGGTTTCGGAGGAGGCGCTCCACGATGGACGCCTTCGAGACGCTGCGAACGGTGACGGACGAAGCCGTCCAAGCGAAGGACGTCGTTCTTGCAGTGTCGCTAGACATAGCGAACGCCTTCAACAGCCTCCCTCATGAGACGATCAGGGAGGGGCTCCGTGCACACGGAGTCCCCCCGTACCTCACGAGGCTGTTAGGCGAGTACCTGCGAGATCGACACATCCTTTGGGAGAGCGGTGAGTCTGTCAATCACGAGCTAGGTCGGCGACGTGTCGCGTGCGGCGTTCCACAGGGGTCGGTCCTCGGGCCGATTCTTTGGAACGTAGGCTATGACTGGATCCTTCGGGTGACGGTCCGGCCCGGGGTAGGGCTGATCTGCTTTGCGGACGACACCCTACTCACGGTTCAGGGGGTGGCGATTAGAGTAGGGCCCAAGATGAAATATCTTGGGCTAGTCTTAGACGGGAAATGGCTGTTCAAAGCGCACTTTGAGCAGCTAGTTCCCAAACTGGTGAGTTCCGCGGGCGCACTCTCAAGGCTTCTTCCCAACGTGGGGGGGCCGGGGGGTGCGACGCGGAAACTATATTCTGGCATCCTGAGGAGTATGGCCCTTTACGGTGCCCCCATCTGGTTCGATGCGCTTCACCGCCACAACCGAACCCTGCTGCACCGGGCGCAGCGGGTTCTGGCCGTGAGAACCATACGGGGGTATCGTACAGTGTCTTGGATGGCGGCGACACTCTTGGCAGGCGTGCTGCCCTGGCCTCTCCAGGCAGACGTCCTGTCCAGGGTTCGTCGTACCCAGCAGGATGCCCTAGCTAGAGGACTGACCTTCTGTCAAGTCGAGATAGAGACGGTCAGGAAGCGGGAAACCGCTTGCTGCCTCGTCGACTGGTCTCGTGACCTCGAACACCCTGCGGCCGGCGGCTTTACGGTGGATGCAATCAGGCCACAACTGGAGGAATGGGTCAACCGCACTAGCGGTACCCTCACCTTCAGGACGACGCAGATACTGACCGGACACGGTTGTTTCGATCAGTATCTGTTTCGCATTGTGGGCTGCTTGCCTTCTCCGGATTGCCGACAGTGTGGCGCACCCGATACGGCGTTTCATACGCTTGTCGAGTGCGCTGCCTGGGCGCCGCAGCGTTTCGAGCTCGAGACAAAAGTAGGAGCCGTCGGATCGCTCGGCGACTTGGTAACGGCCATGTTGCAGAGCGACGACCGCTGGGATGCTGCGGTTTCTTTTTGTGAGGCAGTAATGTCTCTGAAAGAGGCCGCAGAAAGGGATAGGGAGCGAAGTCCTTCGGCGCGTGCTACGGTCTCTTCTCGAGGTCGCCGGCCTTCAGCCGGCACCCGGAGAGGCAGGTACGCGCATTACTTCCCTCCCTGAGGTAGGATCCGGAACGATGGGGGCCCTTAGCTACTAGGTAAAGCAAGGGACTTAACAACTACCCCCGTTTCGTAGTGGAGTGTGTTCTCCCAGGGCACACTTCAAGCACTTTATGCGCTGGATCGACTGCTGCGTAACTATGTTCTACATCTCAGTCTTTCCTTCACATCAAAGTGCAGGGCCGCGAAGGGAGGAGGGGGTTTTTAGTGGGTATTGAGGTTGCTCGCCCGTGCGGCATCGCTCGGAGTCTCCACACTCCTCTGTGTAGTCCATAGCGGACGGAGCGCAAATAGAGCATACAATTGCTAGCGTTACCGCCCCCCGTGGATTCGTGCCGTTTCCTAGTGACGGCCCAGAGAGTGCGTAAATCGGTTAGTCATTTTCCCTCGCCTCAAAAAAAAATAAAAAAAATATGTGTGTTCTCTCATCAGTTCCGGATCAGCAGTGACACGAGGCAGTCGCTAATGCTCAATCTCTCGGATTTTCTGCAATTTTTTTCGCTCAAATTCCTCTTTGGAAAGCATCTAATTGCAGCCACAGTTGTGCAGTGTAGTGTTAAGTGTTTATTAGTTCCGATCCCGGTGCGGATTTCAGTTTTTTGGCTTTGGGTGAGTCGTTAGAAACTCATTTCGCGCTCGCGCTACTGCGTAGTTGCATGACGCAATATCTAACGATTATTTCGTGTTACTAAGACACGCCAAAGCGTTTTTTCTGGTTTCGGCGCTGAACTGGGCATCCAGTAATGGATGCCCATGTTATAAAACCGCCGTCTGGGCTTTCAGGTGCCCCTTGCAAGAGGAGCCACCTGGAGGCCAAGGACGGCTGGCTCGGCGCCGAGATCGGAGAGACGCGGAGGAAGAAGATCCCGTCTAGTTCGATCGTCCGACGCAGCAAATCTGCTGCAGGTCTACAAGCAGGCCGCCAGGCTGCTGCCGTTATCACGGCGGCAACCGAGGCGCCTGTCTCGCTAGGGCGGGCGGCGTCGGTGGTGGACTTGACCATCGATGCCCCCCTCAGTAGGGATAACGTTATGGGGCCACCGGAAGGTCCCGTGACGCGTAGGCCCCCATCCGGCCGTGCGGCACATAGTGCGGCACGCCCGGACATAGTTAGGAATCCGCTGCGCGGATCGTTCCCGGCTGTTGATCTGGCCGTGAGCGATGCGCGCACCATAGATGGTGCCTTCGTATCACCGTCGGCTTCTGCACGGGCTTCACCCGTGCAGGGGTACGGCGGGTACGAGGAAGGTTTTCGCACACCGCTCTCGGGCAGCACACCAGACTCGCTGGACAGTGCGCTCGACGGTGCGGTTCGCGCGTTTGTATATTCCTGCCCTACTCCGCCTGCCTGTGACCGATCGGTCTACACGGCGGCCGGAATAGAGACAGTAGGGGGACGACCGCCCTACGACGACGGTGGCATGCAGCGCAAAGGCCTCACCTGCGCATATGCCGCCGGCTTGCGACTTATCAGTGCGCAACGTCGGGGACGATCGTTCCACGAAACCGGTTGTCGCGCGAGCTTCACTCGCGTCAACGACCGGGTTCGATAATAGGGAATTTGTAGGCGCGGCAGCGGCGACCCCTTCGTCTTCTTTCCCTACTGGGACGGGAGTCGTTGTCGCGATGTCGGTGCCTGCGTGTGCGGCGGCTGCGGCGACGGCAGCGACGGCGGCGGCGTCCACGTCCTCGTCTTCGGCGGCGGCGGTGGCAGCGGCCACAACATGTTTCGCGCCCACAGATTCGGCGTCTTCGGCGGCGGGTTTGGTGGCGCAGTCAACGTCTTCGGGGGCAAACGTGCCCCCATTATCGTGTGCCCCGGTTTTTGTAGCCGGATCGAGGTCGAGGTTCTGGGACCGGTCTCAGAGCAGCGACGCTGATTCGGCCGGTACGTCAGGTGCCTCCACCCCAGCGCGCGCGCGCTCGCCTTTGCGCCCCACGGGGGGCGCAACCGCGTCGGTCGCGTCGGCCGCGGCCGCGTCCGTACTCGCGGGTGCGGAGGCCTTCCTCCTCACAGAGGGGGGGGAAAAGGGGCGCAAGGCGCGCAAGGCTACCGCCGCCAAACTGGTCGCGGCCAGCCGGTGCGCCGCCCTCGTAGGGGACGTTTCGTTGCTCGGCCCTGGGGAGCTTCGCCTCGCGGCATGCGCCCAGGTGGCCGAAATCATTCAGATTGCTCAGACGTCGGGCAATTTGAAGGGGGGCTACGTGCGTCGGCTGAAGGATGCCGCGAGCAGAGTGTCGGACATTGTCGACACGCTGGTCACGCGGAATCCGGAGGCCGAGGCATGGAAGCTCGGCAACGAAAATGCGCGTCTGCGCATCGAGGTGAGTTCGTTGCGGGAGGAAAATCTTTCCTACCGCTGTGGTGTGATGTGTTTCATGTGTATGTAACAGACAGTAATAAACGAACATCATAAGTGACTAGACGTTTCCTTTATTCCACCGACACCTCATGGCGACCCTGCCAGGATGTATTAGAAATAAAACATACGGTCGCGAATATCGCATATAAAAATATACAAATATCATGGGATCCAATCAAGCAAAGGAAGAGGTGGTAATAGCCCAGACTGCTGCCGGAAATAGCAACAACGTATCTATGGGACTAAATTTCACCAACGTGTTGCTGGTAACCATTTTGATTATATTATTGGCTGCATTAGTGTTTGCCGTACAGCACTGGTGTAAGAACAGGCTGATTGGGCTGATAAATGAAGAGATTACGAGAAGGTCCATTCGTCGACGCAGAGAGGCAACAACGCCCGCAACTTTACAAGTATAAAAAAGTGAGTAAATGTGAAGTGTTAAAAAAGTGTTAAAAGTTACATTTAAATAAAAACTAAACGTAATAAAATAATAACCAATGAAACTTTAAAATAAATTATGTACAAAAAATAAACTATATGTATACGCAAATTAAAATTAATAAATAAAATAAATTCCCGTGTGTTTTCAAGTTAAATTATAAACGGTGACATGAAGTGCATCAAGACTTTGCGAACACGATACTCGCCGCTCAATATAGACCGCGTAACATAAACAAAATAGACCACCGACGTTTTAATAATATTGTAATATGTTATTTTATTTTATTTTAAGATATGAGCGAACTCAATGAAATTTTAGAGCAGTTAAATGACATATAGAAATATTTAGTAAAGAAAGGACAAAGTAGATTTAGGGGTCAATTAGCTTTAAATAAACTGAAAGAAGCAGAATTATTATACCAGGAAAGTAAAACAATATTTTCATATAGTTCGAGTCATATCAAGACTTCAGACTTAGATATATACATTAGTACGTATGATAATATTAAGCAATTATATGACATAATTTGTAACTTGTGTTCACCAGAGAGTTCCTATATTACTGCCAAGATGGAATTCGATTTAAAAACTGCATGTAATTTGATACCTATTATGGACGGAAAAGAGGATACAATTAAAAGATTGATTGATTCAGTGGAAATGTACGCTGAAATGTTAAATAGTGCTGGAAAAAGTTTTCTTATTAAATTTGTTTTAAAAAGTAGGTTATCTGAGAATGCAAAACTAAGAATTTCGAACAGTTATACATCCGTTTCAGATATGGTAGCGGATATTAGAAACTTATTATTGACAAAAAAATCATTTACTACTATTCAAATGAAATTACAATGCGCAAAGCAAAACTATAAATCTATCGATCAATTTGGAACTGAAATAGAACATTTATTTTCTGATTTGACCATATCCCAAGCAGATGGTGACTCTAGTAGCTATGCCGTTCTTAAACCATTAAATGAAAAGCTTGCAATTAAACGTTTTTCAGAAGGCTTAAATGATTCAAGGTTAAGCACTATTATCTCTGCCCGAAATTACTGTTCTCTGAAGGACGCTATACAAGCGGCCAAGGACGAACAGCCAACATCATCATCATTAAATCACGAGGTATTGCAGTTGTCCCGAACAAGAGGTAAGCGATTATATGAACAAAACTTTAACCCTCGATATCAGAGAAATTCAAATTCGTACCGAGGTCGTTACGCTTTTAATAACTATTCTCCACAATGCAACACTACCCAGTATAATTTCCGCCGTGGTAGTTACATTCAAAACCAAGGTTATGATAGACGTAACAGTTCATTTAACCGTGGTAGGTATTCTAGAGGAACATCATACAGTCGTCGTGGTAATGGGAATGTTAATTCACGTGCAGTATTTTCTGTACAACATAATAATGCAAGTAACCCACGCCAAAATAATAACACTCAGAATATACCTGAAAATGAACTAAATCAGTTTTTTCGTTCTTAAGAACAACATTTTTAATTTTAGAGGAAAATGCAAGTATGTACATTTTTCAATTAAAAATAAAATATATGTTTGGATTTTAGATACAGGAGCATCGATTTCCATTATAAAGTCAAATAAAATACCTAATTCTATTATTATTTATGATAAAAATACTATAGTCGATGGAATTGGAGGTCAAATAAGCTCATCTGGTTATGTAAACATTACTTTAACTTCTCGGAACAATGAAACATTTGCACATAAGTTTCATGTATTCGACGATTTACCTTTTAAAGCTAATGGTATTCTTGGATTAGATTTCTTATCTAAGTATGGAGCGCAAATTGATTTAATATCGAATACTCTTACTCTACAATATGACGATAAACATATCGTTTTACCCATATCAGACGAGCCAGATTTTAATAATTATCTTTTAATACCAGCGAGGAGCGAATCTATTCATTATATTTATTTGAATAATTATACCGATAATGATGGTAATTGTGTTGTGACAGCAAAAGAAGTTATTAAAGATGTGTTTTTAGCAGGTGCAATAGCTAGACCAAAAAATGGAAGAATACCTGTAAAGTTTTTAAACGTAAGCGAGAATGACGTGCGATTAGATAAATTTCAAGCAGAAGTTTATTCATTAAATGATTATGATATTTGCGAATTTTCTAAAGTAAACAAAAATTTAGAAAGATCTCAAATTTTATTACCCTTATTAGAAACTAGCCATTTATCAGGAGAAGAGAAACATTCTATTGAGAATTTATGTTCAAAATATGCTGATGTTTTCTTTTTGCCTAATGACAAACTTACAACTACTAACATAGGTGAACATAGCATAACTCTAAAACACGTTAGTTCACAGTATGTTAAACCATACAGATTACCACAATCTCTGAAATCAGAAATAAAAAAACAAATAGATAAAATGATAAAGGATGATATAATAGAAGAATCGAATAGCGAATGGAATAGTCCTATTTTATTAGTACCCAAAAAGTCTACTAAAAGTACAGATAAGAAGTGGCGTTTAGTAATAAATTTTAGAAAGTTGAATGAAAATATAATCGATGATAAATTCCCACTTCCAAATATAACAGAGATTTTAGATTCTCTTTCTGGTTCTATCTATTTTACTACTCTTGATTTATACCAAAGTTACTATCAAGTAAATTTAAATCCTGAAAGTCGTAAATTAACAGCTTTCTCAACTAGCACAGGTCAATATCACCTGAAACGTCTCCCGATGGGACTTAAAACATCTTGTAGTGCATTTAGTAGGGTCATGTCAATGGCTTTATCTGGTCTCGCATTTGAAAAATGCTTTACTTATCTTGATGATGTGATTGTTTTTGGTAGAAATTTAGAAATGCATAACAAGAATTTGACAGATATTTTAGACTTAGAAAAGTTAACCTAAAATTAAATCCTACAAAGTGCCAATTTTTGAAAAAAGATATATTATACCTAGGTCATTTAGTTTCCGCTGATGGCGTCTTACCCGACCCAGAAAAGATTAAAGTATTAGAAAAATTTCCTGTACCAAATACTTTAGATGAAGTAAAACGTTTTGTTGCTTTCTGTAATTACTATAGGAAGTTTGTTCCCTATTTTGCAGAAATTACAGCGCCTTTGAACAACCTCTGTAAAAAGAATGTGCCTTTTCTTTGGACAGAAAAATGCCAATATGCTTTTGACCATTTGAGAAATATATTAAAATCCCCCCCTATTCTTCAATATCCAGATTTTTCAGACGATAATGAGTTTATTATTCAAACAGATGCATCTATATTATAGCGATTGGAGCAGTTTTATTCAATAAAAATTTGTTACCAGTTGCATATGCTAGTAGACCTTTAAATAAAGCAGAACGAAATTACCCCACAATAGAAAAAGACTTGCAGCTATTGTATGGGCGGTAAAATATTTTCGTCCTTATATTTATGGTAGACATTTTACGGTCATGACAGACCATAAACCTTTAATACACCTTTTTGGTATGAAAGACCCTTCTAGCAGACTTTTGAAGTTTAGACTAATCTTAGATGAATATGATTTTAAAGTTATTTATATGAAAGGAAAAGATAATGCTGTGGCAGACGCATTATCAAGAGTGAGTATTACATCAGATGAATTAAAGATGATGAATGAACAAGTGATGGCTGTAACAACTAAAGCAAAATACAAATTAATGAATGAGAATGTTATAAATGTTATGACAAGGAGACAGAGACGAATATTAGATGAAGAAGACAAGAGTGAGCAAAGAAAGGAAGGAGTCATCCCTAGTAGAGCCACAGGCGAAAGGTCTGATCAACCTAAAGTCGTGGAAATATTAAGGATATCCAATGGTTCAGCAGAAATGACTTCTACAGGAAGTAATGAGCTAGGAAAATTAAGAAAAGACGGACGTATAAATGTAGAAACTGAATGTTTTGCATTTGTGTCAAATAAAAATATAATTTACATTAACACTGATTTTCATTCACAATTTACGCGAGCCGAATTTGTGGAAAAATTGTGATTTTTGTAAAATAATTAATATTACAGAAATTTGTATAATAAAGAAGGATAATAACGTGTTATTCATAAAGAAATTAATTGATGAAATAAAACATAAAAGTGACTATAAAGGTCCTAGAATTTGTATTTTAAGAGGTATAAAAAGAATAGAAGATGAAGAAGAAAAATCATTTATTTTAAATGACTACCATTTGTTACCTACAGCAGGACATGCTGGAGTACGACGTATGACTAATAACATAAAAAGGTCTTTCTACTGGCCAGAACTAGAACATGACGTAAAACAATTTATAAAAAAATGTAGTGTTTGTCAAAAAATGAAATACACTCGAAATACTATACAACCTATGGTTATAACTACAACCGCTAAATCAGCGTTTGAAAGAATATTTTTAGATATAGTTGGCCCATTAGATAAGGATTTAGTAGGTAATTCATATATTTTAAGCATTCAATGCGATTTAAGTAAATTTATAGAGGCTTATCCTTTACAGAATAAAGAAACTAAAACTGTAGCTAGGAGTTTAGTTAATAATTTTATATTAAGATTTGGAATCCCTCAAACTATAATCACAGATAGGGGCAGTGAATTTATGTCTTGTACTATGACAGAAATATGCAAATTGTTAAATATCGAAAAATTAAATTCTACATCGTATCACCACCAAACAATAGGTTCTTTGGAAAATTCACATAAACATTTAGGAGCTTTCTTAAGGACGCAATGTGACAACCACCCAGAATGTTGGAGTGAATGGTTGCCATATTGGTGTTTCACATACAACAATGCAGTACATTCAATTACCAAATATACGCCACACGAGTTAGTATTTGGAAAACCTAGTAATATACCTTGTAGAATAAGTAAAGAAGTAGAACCACTGTATAATCCTGATGATTATTATTTAGAACTTAAGTATAGGTTACAGTTAGCTTGTAAGGATGCCAGAGAAAATTTAATAAAATCTAAAGAAAAAAGAAAATTAATATATGACAAAAATGTACATACAATTACATACAAGCAAGGCGATAAACTACTTGTTCAGAAGGAAAATAGTAATAAATTAAACCCAATATATGATGGTCCATTTGTTGTAATAGAAGATTTAGAACCAAATGTTAAAATAATGAAAAACGGAAAAATAGATTTAATTCATAAAAATCGGACTAAATTGTTTGTATCATCCTAATTTTAGAACATATTTTTATTATTATTTAGTATTAAGTTTCAGTATGTAGTTAGTATCAAGAAAGAAAAAAAAAGAAATTGTTATTTTTTTTTCTTTTTTAGCACCCCCCAGGTGTGGTGTGATGTGTTTCATGTGTATGTAACAGACAGTAATAAACGAACATCATAAGTGACTAGACGTTTCCTTTATTCCACCGACACCTCACCGCAAGGAATTCGAGGAGATGCGCAAGGCCCTTAAGGCCTCTGCTCCAGTAGTGGAGCCGGTGCCCGCCGTCGTGGCGGCACCACCCCCCGCGCCTGTCAAACGGAAGGCGCGGGCGGTCGCGGCGGAGGCGGCGGCGATTCCGCAATCGCCTGCCGCGCCCGCTGCGACTAAAAAATCGCGTCCGGCCCCCGCCGCGTTGGCGGGGCCAAAACCGACTTCCGTTAGCGGGACGGAATCGGCTGCGGCGCCCGCCGACGGGGTGGGTTCGGGCCGTGGCACGACCGTGGCGCCCGCCGACGTGGCGGGCGCGGGTGCGGGCGCGACGTCCGCCCCTCCACTCGGGCTCAGCGGCGGCGGGTACGATGCGCTTTTGCGCGTCGTGCTCGACGCTGTTGCGCCATTAATCGACGCGAGGTTGGCCGCCATCGAGGACCGGCTGAACCCCGCGCCGACCCTCCGCCCGCCGCTTGCGGCGGACCGAGGTAAGGCGCCGGCGCCCAGACCGGCTCCTCGCGCGGCCGTCGCGATCGCGGCCACCACGATGGCCACCGGACGGCCAAGACCGGGCACGGCTGCCGCCGCCGTCCGTCGGGGTATGGGGGAAGTAAGTACCCCGGTCCCGATGGAGGTGGTGGCGGCCCCGGTCGCAGGGGTGGCAGGCTCCCCACACCCGCCGCCCCCGAAACAAAAAAAGAAGCACCGAGGAGGAGTGAAGCGGACGCTCAGGAGAAAGCGGAGGGCGGAACGCGCCGCCACCGCCGCTGCCCCTGTGGCCTCCGCTTCGGCACCCGCGCCTGTGGCACCGGCTCCCAGGCGTCGGGTGACGCCCGCGGCCGCGACACCGGTTGTCGCGGCTCCCGTCGCCAGCGCTCGCGTCGCCGTCGCCGTCGCGCCACCGCCGACACCTGTGGCCCCCGCCCCCACCCCCGCTCCCGAGGGGGGGGCGTGGACCACGGTCGTCGGGCGGAAAAGGGGTAAGGGGGCGTGGGCCAACGGGCCCCCTCCCCCCCCCCAGGCACAAGCTGCCGCCCCTCCATCGGGAAGGAGGCAGCAGCCGCGAAGGCAGGCTCCGAAGCCTGCCGCCGTCTACCGCGAACCAAAGGCGGCAGCAGTCGTCATAAAACTGCTGCCGGAAGCGGTCGCGAAGGGCGTCAACTACCGCGAGGTCTTTGCGAAGGCGAAGGCTTCGGGGGTGGTTGACATCACCGCCATGGGCCTCCGCGAGGGGCTGAGGGTGGTGCGGACCGCCAAGGATGGGCGCCTCCTCCAGTTCCAACCGGGACCGGAGGGCGCCGCCAAGGCGGACCGCGTCGCCGAGGCTCTTCGCGGGGCCCTCGTAGGGCTGGCCGAAGTCATCCGCCCAGTAAAGCGTGGGGAGCTTTACATCTCTGGGCTGGATGACTCGGTCACGGTCGATGGGTTGCGCGACGCGGTCGTGTGCGCCAGCGGATGCAGGCGCGACGACGTGCTCGCGAAGCACATCGGTGCAGGGCCGGGCGGCTTGGGCTCAACATACGTGTTGTGCCCAGTCGCTGCCGCCAAAACCATCGCCAAATTGGGCTACCTCGTGGTGGGCTTCACTTCGGCGAAGGTGGAGGCAATGGAGGCTAGACCGATACGTTGCTACCGTTGCTTCAACGTCGGTCATAGCGCCCAGCAATGTCCGGATACGTGCCCGGACCGGTCTAAACTGTGCCTCCGCTGCGGTAAAAGCGGACACAGGATACCGGACTGTAAGGCGCGAAATCCCCACTGCGCGGCGTGCGCGGCGGGGGGCCTTAACGCTGCCCATCCTACGCTGGCGAGGTTCTGCCTACCTCCCTTCGTAAAGGGCAAATTCGTCCACTCGCGGACGAGACAACGAACGGCTGCAACTGCGGCGACGGCAGCGCAGGCAATGGACACCTCCAATGCCTAGTACGCCCGCTACAGCGTTTTTTCAGGCCAACGTAAACCACTCCCCCACCGCTCAGGACTTGTGCCTGCAGGCGATGGCGGAATGGCGAGCGAATCTGGCCGTTATTAGCGAGCCGTACTACGTTCCCCCCGCCGGCAACTGGGTGGGCGATCTCGACGACACGGTAGCGGTGGTGGCCAGAGCCGGGTCTGGTACACCGCTTACGTGTCTCGAAAGAGGAAGAGGCTATGCGGTGGCGGGAAGCGGGAGTATCGTCGTCATCGGCGTTTACTTTTCGCGTAACCGCCCTCTGGCGGAGTTCGAGCTTCGCTTGGACGCCGTCGGGGCTGCCGTTCGCAGATTGTCACCCAAAACGATTTTCGTGATGGGCGACTTTAATGCGAAGCACCTCTCCTGGGGAAACGTCATCACGGACCCTAGGGGTCGGGCAGTTGAGGATTGGGCTCTTCAAGCCGGCCTCACTATATTGAACCAGGGGTCGGTCCAAACCTGCGTACGCGCACGGGGTGGATCGATCATCGACCTGTCATTCGCCACACATGCGGCCGCCCGCAGAGTGATCAGATGGAGGGTGCTGGAGGAGGTGGAGTCGCTCTCTGATCATCGGTATATCAGATTTGAGCTAACGACCCCCTCCTCCGGTCCGAGCCCTGTTCAACGTCGCCCCCCTCTCCTCCCGCGTTGGGCCCTTACCAAGCTCGATCCGGAGCAGGCCGAGGAGTGGGCATGTACGGAAAGCTGGGCCTACCCAGCCGATTTCGCGAATTTGGACACGCAGGCAGAGCACATGCGCAAGACCCTGACGAGGGTTTGCGACGCGGCGATGCCTCGCGTCTCCAAACGGCAGCCTTCGTGCAGGCAGGCGGTCCACTGGTGGACCGAGGAGCTGGGCGAGATGCGAAAGGCAGTTCGCATCATCAGCCGTAGGCTCAAACGCTGCAGGGCGCGCCGTCTTCCGGATTATGTCGAGGAAAATGGACTCGTGGGAGAGTTTAGGGAGGCCAGAAAGGCCCTTTCGATTGCGATATTGCAGTCGAAAGCCCGGGCTCGGGCCGAGCTCCTCGAGACGCTCGATCGGGACCCTTGGGGGCGTCCGTACCGTGGGGCCCGCAACAAGTTGCGGCCTTGCACTTCCACGGTCACGGAAACGCTCGAACCCGAGGTGCTCCGTTCGGTAATCGATGGGCTCTTCCCGGATCCGGGGAACTTCACTCCCCCCAGTATGGGTCCCCCCATTCCCGACACCCCCACGGACGAGGAGCCTCACTCCATCTCCGAGGGGGAACTTGACGTTGCCCTGGACCGGCTCCGGGGCAGGAAGAGGGCTCCGGGACCCGACGGGGTCCCAGGTCGACTCCTCTTCCTGGCTGCAAAACATCTACGCAGCCAGCTGCGGGACCTCTTCGAAGCCTGTATTCGCGCAGGTAGGTTCCCGTCGCAATGGAAAGAGGGGCGTTTGTGCCTTCTTCCCAAGGGAGGTCGACCTCCCGACGATCCGTCCGCCTACAGGCCCATAGTGCTGCTAAACGAGGTCGCCAAGGTCTTCGAGAAGATTTTGGCGGAGCGGCTCGTGAAGCATCTAGACACTGTGGAGCCGGGGCTATCAGATACGCAGTTCGGGTTTCGGAGGAGGCGCTCCACGATGGACGCCTTCGAGACGCTGCGAACGGTGACGGACGAAGCCATCCAAGCGAAGGACGTCGTTCTTGCAGTATCGCTAGACATAGCGAACGCCTTTAACAGCCTCCCTCATGAGACGATCAGGGAGGGGCTCCGTGCACACGGAGTCCCCCCGTACCTCACGAGGCTGTTAGGCGAGTATCTGCGAGATCGACACGTCCTTTGGGAGGGCGGTGAGTCTGTCAATCACGAGTTAGGTCGGCGACGTGTCGCGTGCGGCGTTCCACAGGGGTCGGTCCTCGGGCCGATCCTTTGGAACGTAGGCTATGACTGGATCCTTCGGGTGACGGTCCGGCCCGGGGTAGGGCTGATCTGCTTTGCGGACGACACCCTACTCACGGCACGCGCCGCGTCATTCGCGGAGTCCGTGGACGTCGCCAACGACGGGTTGGCGATAGTCGTAGATCGAATAGCTAGGCTGGGCTTGAGGGTCTCCCCCGCGAAAACGGAGGCCGTCATGTTCCATAGGAAGTTCCGTAATCCTCCCCCGGACCTGTCCGTTACGTTTCAGGGGGTGGCGATTAGCGTAGGGCCCAAGATGAAATATCTTGGGCTAGTCTTAGACGGGAAATGGCTGTTCAAAGCGCACTTTGAGCAGCTAGTTCCCAAACTGGTGAGTTCCGCGGGCGCACTCTCAAGGCTTCTTCCCAACGTGGGGGGGCCGGGGGGTGCGACGCGGAAACTATATTCTGGCATCCTGAGGAGTATGGCCCTTTACGGTGCCCCCATCTGGTTCGATGCGCTTCACCGCCACAACCGAACCCTGCTGCACCGGGCGCAGCGGGTTCTGGCCGTGAGAACCATACGGGGGTATCGTACAGTGTCTTGGATGGCGGCGACACTCTTGGCAGGCGTGCTGCCCTGGCCTCTCCAGGCAGACGTCCTGTCCAGGGTTCGTCGTACCCAGCAGGATGCCCTAGCTAGAGGACTGACCTTCTGTCAAGTCGAGATAGAGACGGTCAGGAAGCGGGAAACCGCTTGCTGCCTCGTCGACTGGTCTCGTGACCTCGAACACCCTGCGGCCGGCGGCTTTACGGTGGATGCAATCAGGCCACAACTGGAGGAATGGGTCAACCGCACTAGCGGTACCCTCACCTTCAGGACGACGCAGATACTGACCGGACACGGTTGTTTCGATCAGTATCTGTTTCGCATTGTGGGCTGCTTGCCTTCTCCGGATTGCCGACAGTGTGGCGCACCCGATACGGCGTTTCATACGCTTGTCGAGTGCGCTGCCTGGGCGCCGCAGCGTTTCGAGCTCGAGACAAAAGTAGGAGCCGTCGGATCGCTCGGCGACTTGGTAACGGCCATGTTGCAGAGCGACGACCGCTGGGATGCTGCGGTTTCTTTTTGTGAGGCAGTAATGTCTCTGAAAGAGGCCGCAGAAAGGGATAGGGAGCGAAGTCCTTCGGCGCGTGCTACGGTCTCTTCTCGAGGTCGCCGGCCTTCAGCCGGCACCCGGAGAGGCAGGTACGCGCATTACTTCCCTCCCTGAGGTAGGATCCGGAACGATGGGGGCCCTTAGCTACTAGGTAAAGCAAGGGACTTAACAACTACCCCCGTTTCGTAGTGGAGTGTGTTCTCCCAGGGCACACTTCAAGCACTTTATGCGCTGGATCGACTGCTGCGTAACTATGTTCTACATCTCAGTCTTTCCTTCACATCAAAGTGCAGGGCCGCGAAGGGAGGAGGGGGTTTTTAGTGGGTATTGAGGTTGCTCGCCCGTGCGGCATCGCTCGGAGTCTCCACACTCCTCTGTGTAGTCCATAGCGGACGGAGCGCAAATAGAGCATACAATTGCTAGCGTTACCGCCCCCCGTGGATTCGTGCCGTTTCCTAGTGACGGCCCAGAGAGTGCGTAAATCGGTTAGTCATTTTCCCTCGCCTCAAAAAAAAATAAAAAAAATATGTGTGTTCTCTCATCAGTTCCGGATCAGCAGTGACACGAGGCAGTCGCTAATGCTCAATCTCTCGGATTTTCTGCAATTTTTTTCGCTCAAATTCCTCTTTGGAAAGCATCTAATTGCAGCCACAGTTGTGCAGTGTAGTGTTAAGTGTTTATTAGTTCCGATCCCGGTGCGGATTTCAGTTTTTTGGCTTTGGGTGAGTCGTTAGAAACTCATTTCGCGCTCGCGCTACTGCGTAGTTGCATGACGCAATATCTAACGATTATTTCGTGTTACTAAGACACGCCAAAGCGTTTTTTCTGGTTTCGGCGCTGAACTGGGCATCCAGTAATGGATGCCCATGTTATAAAACCGCCGTCTGGGCTTTCAGGTGCCCCTTGCAAGAGGAGCCACCTGGAGGCCAAGGACGGCTGGCTCGGCGCCGAGATCGGAGAGACGCGGAGGAAGAAGATCCCGTCTAGTTCGATCGTCCGACGCAGCAAATCTGCTGCAGGTCTACAAGCAGGCCGCCAGGCTGCTGCCGTTATCACGGCGGCAACCGAGGCGCCTGTCTCGCTAGGGCGGGCGGCGTCGGTGGTGGACTTGACCATCGATGCCCCCCTCAGTAGGGATAACGTTATGGGGCCACCGGAAGGTCCCGTGACGCGTAGGCCCCCATCCGGCCGTGCGGCACATAGTGCGGCACGCCCGGACATAGTTAGGAATCCGCTGCGCGGATCGTTCCCGGCTGTTGATCTGGCCGTGAGCGATGCGCGCACCATAGATGGTGCCTTCGTATCACCGTCGGCTTCTGCACGGGCTTCACCCGTGCAGGGGTACGGCGGGTACGAGGAAGGTTTTCGCACACCGCTCTCGGGCAGCACACCAGACTCGCTGGACAGTGCGCTCGACGGTGCGGTTCGCGCGTTTGTATATTCCTGCCCTACTCCGCCTGCCTGTGACCGATCGGTCTACACGGCGGCCGGAATAGAGACAGTAGGGGGACGACCGCCCTACGACGACGGTGGCATGCAGCGCAAAGGCCTCACCTGCGCATATGCCGCCGGCTTGCGACTTATCAGTGCGCAACGTCGGGGACGATCGTTCCACGAAACCGGTTGTCGCGCGAGCTTCACTCGCGTCAACGACCGGGTTCGATAATAGGGAATTTGTAGGCGCGGCAGCGGCGACCCCTTCGTCTTCTTTCCCTACTGGGACGGGAGTCGTTGTCGCGATGTCGGTGCCTGCGTGTGCGGCGGCTGCGGCGACGGCAGCGACGGCGGCGGCGTCCACGTCCTCGTCTTCGGCGGCGGCGGTGGCAGCGGCCACAACATGTTTCGCGCCCACAGATTCGGCGTCTTCGGCGGCGGGTTTGGTGGCGCAGTCAACGTCTTCGGGGGCAAACGTGCCCCCATTATCGTGTGCCCCGGTTTTTGTAGCCGGATCGAGGTCGAGGTTCTGGGACCGGTCTCAGAGCAGCGACGCTGATTCGGCCGGTACGTCAGGTGCCTCCACCCCAGCGCGCGCGCGCTCGCCTTTGCGCCCCACGGGGGGCGCAACCGCGTCGGTCGCGTCGGCCGCGGCCGCGTCCGTACTCGCGGGTGCGGAGGCCTTCCTCCTCACAGAGGGGGGGGAAAAGGGGCGCAAGGCGCGCAAGGCTACCGCCGCCAAACTGGTCGCGGCCAGCCGGTGCGCCGCCCTCGTAGGGGACGTTTCGTTGCTCGGCCCTGGGGAGCTTCGCCTCGCGGCATGCGCCCAGGTGGCCGAAATCATTCAGATTGCTCAGACGTCGGGCAATTTGAAGGGGGGCTACGTGCGTCGGCTGAAGGATGCCGCGAGCAGAGTGTCGGACATTGTCGACACGCTGGTCACGCGGAATCCGGAGGCCGAGGCATGGAAGCTCGGCAACGAAAATGCGCGTCTGCGCATCGAGGTGAGTTCGTTGCGGGAGGAAAATCTTTCCTACCGCTGTGGTGTGATGTGTTTCATGTGTATGTAACAGACAGTAATAAACGAACATCATAAGTGACTAGACGTTTCCTTTATTCCACCGACACCTCATGGCGACCCTGCCAGGATGTATTAGAAATAAAACATACGGTCGCGAATATCGCATATAAAAATATACAAATATCATGGGATCCAATCAAGCAAAGGAAGAGGTGGTAATAGCCCAGACTGCTGCCGGAAATAGCAACAACGTATCTATGGGACTAAATTTCACCAACGTGTTGCTGGTAACCATTTTGATTATATTATTGGCTGCATTAGTGTTTGCCGTACAGCACTGGTGTAAGAACAGGCTGATTGGGCTGATAAATGAAGAGATTACGAGAAGGTCCATTCGTCGACGCAGAGAGGCAACAACGCCCGCAACTTTACAAGTATAAAAAAGTGAGTAAATGTGAAGTGTTAAAAAAGTGTTAAAAGTTACATTTAAATAAAAACTAAACGTAATAAAATAATAACCAATGAAACTTTAAAATAAATTATGTACAAAAAATAAACTATATGTATACGCAAATTAAAATTAATAAATAAAATAAATTCCCGTGTGTTTTCAAGTTAAATTATAAACGGTGACATGAAGTGCATCAAGACTTTGCGAACACGATACTCGCCGCTCAATATAGACCGCGTAACATAAACAAAATAGACCACCGACGTTTTAATAATATTGTAATATGTTATTTTATTTTATTTTAAGATATGAGCGAACTCAATGAAATTTTAGAGCAGTTAAATGACATATAGAAATATTTAGTAAAGAAAGGACAAAGTAGATTTAGGGGTCAATTAGCTTTAAATAAACTGAAAGAAGCAGAATTATTATACCAGGAAAGTAAAACAATATTTTCATATAGTTCGAGTCATATCAAGACTTCAGACTTAGATATATACATTAGTACGTATGATAATATTAAGCAATTATATGACATAATTTGTAACTTGTGTTCACCAGAGAGTTCCTATATTACTGCCAAGATGGAATTCGATTTAAAAACTGCATGTAATTTGATACCTATTATGGACGGAAAAGAGGATACAATTAAAAGATTGATTGATTCAGTGGAAATGTACGCTGAAATGTTAAATAGTGCTGGAAAAAGTTTTCTTATTAAATTTGTTTTAAAAAGTAGGTTATCTGAGAATGCAAAACTAAGAATTTCGAACAGTTATACATCCGTTTCAGATATGGTAGCGGATATTAGAAACTTATTATTGACAAAAAAATCATTTACTACTATTCAAATGAAATTACAATGCGCAAAGCAAAACTATAAATCTATCGATCAATTTGGAACTGAAATAGAACATTTATTTTCTGATTTGACCATATCCCAAGCAGATGGTGACTCTAGTAGCTATGCCGTTCTTAAACCATTAAATGAAAAGCTTGCAATTAAACGTTTTTCAGAAGGCTTAAATGATTCAAGGTTAAGCACTATTATCTCTGCCCGAAATTACTGTTCTCTGAAGGACGCTATACAAGCGGCCAAGGACGAACAGCCAACATCATCATCATTAAATCACGAGGTATTGCAGTTGTCCCGAACAAGAGGTAAGCGATTATATGAACAAAACTTTAACCCTCGATATCAGAGAAATTCAAATTCGTACCGAGGTCGTTACGCTTTTAATAACTATTCTCCACAATGCAACACTACCCAGTATAATTTCCGCCGTGGTAGTTACATTCAAAACCAAGGTTATGATAGACGTAACAGTTCATTTAACCGTGGTAGGTATTCTAGAGGAACATCATACAGTCGTCGTGGTAATGGGAATGTTAATTCACGTGCAGTATTTTCTGTACAACATAATAATGCAAGTAACCCACGCCAAAATAATAACACTCAGAATATACCTGAAAATGAACTAAATCAGTTTTTTCGTTCTTAAGAACAACATTTTTAATTTTAGAGGAAAATGCAAGTATGTACATTTTTCAATTAAAAATAAAATATATGTTTGGATTTTAGATACAGGAGCATCGATTTCCATTATAAAGTCAAATAAAATACCTAATTCTATTATTATTTATGATAAAAATACTATAGTCGATGGAATTGGAGGTCAAATAAGCTCATCTGGTTATGTAAACATTACTTTAACTTCTCGGAACAATGAAACATTTGCACATAAGTTTCATGTATTCGACGATTTACCTTTTAAAGCTAATGGTATTCTTGGATTAGATTTCTTATCTAAGTATGGAGCGCAAATTGATTTAATATCGAATACTCTTACTCTACAATATGACGATAAACATATCGTTTTACCCATATCAGACGAGCCAGATTTTAATAATTATCTTTTAATACCAGCGAGGAGCGAATCTATTCATTATATTTATTTGAATAATTATACCGATAATGATGGTAATTGTGTTGTGACAGCAAAAGAAGTTATTAAAGATGTGTTTTTAGCAGGTGCAATAGCTAGACCAAAAAATGGAAGAATACCTGTAAAGTTTTTAAACGTAAGCGAGAATGACGTGCGATTAGATAAATTTCAAGCAGAAGTTTATTCATTAAATGATTATGATATTTGCGAATTTTCTAAAGTAAACAAAAATTTAGAAAGATCTCAAATTTTATTACCCTTATTAGAAACTAGCCATTTATCAGGAGAAGAGAAACATTCTATTGAGAATTTATGTTCAAAATATGCTGATGTTTTCTTTTTGCCTAATGACAAACTTACAACTACTAACATAGGTGAACATAGCATAACTCTAAAACACGTTAGTTCACAGTATGTTAAACCATACAGATTACCACAATCTCTGAAATCAGAAATAAAAAAACAAATAGATAAAATGATAAAGGATGATATAATAGAAGAATCGAATAGCGAATGGAATAGTCCTATTTTATTAGTACCCAAAAAGTCTACTAAAAGTACAGATAAGAAGTGGCGTTTAGTAATAAATTTTAGAAAGTTGAATGAAAATATAATCGATGATAAATTCCCACTTCCAAATATAACAGAGATTTTAGATTCTCTTTCTGGTTCTATCTATTTTACTACTCTTGATTTATACCAAAGTTACTATCAAGTAAATTTAAATCCTGAAAGTCGTAAATTAACAGCTTTCTCAACTAGCACAGGTCAATATCACCTGAAACGTCTCCCGATGGGACTTAAAACATCTTGTAGTGCATTTAGTAGGGTCATGTCAATGGCTTTATCTGGTCTCGCATTTGAAAAATGCTTTACTTATCTTGATGATGTGATTGTTTTTGGTAGAAATTTAGAAATGCATAACAAGAATTTGACAGATATTTTAGACTTAGAAAAGTTAACCTAAAATTAAATCCTACAAAGTGCCAATTTTTGAAAAAAGATATATTATACCTAGGTCATTTAGTTTCCGCTGATGGCGTCTTACCCGACCCAGAAAAGATTAAAGTATTAGAAAAATTTCCTGTACCAAATACTTTAGATGAAGTAAAACGTTTTGTTGCTTTCTGTAATTACTATAGGAAGTTTGTTCCCTATTTTGCAGAAATTACAGCGCCTTTGAACAACCTCTGTAAAAAGAATGTGCCTTTTCTTTGGACAGAAAAATGCCAATATGCTTTTGACCATTTGAGAAATATATTAAAATCCCCCCCTATTCTTCAATATCCAGATTTTTCAGACGATAATGAGTTTATTATTCAAACAGATGCATCTATATTATAGCGATTGGAGCAGTTTTATTCAATAAAAATTTGTTACCAGTTGCATATGCTAGTAGACCTTTAAATAAAGCAGAACGAAATTACCCCACAATAGAAAAAGACTTGCAGCTATTGTATGGGCGGTAAAATATTTTCGTCCTTATATTTATGGTAGACATTTTACGGTCATGACAGACCATAAACCTTTAATACACCTTTTTGGTATGAAAGACCCTTCTAGCAGACTTTTGAAGTTTAGACTAATCTTAGATGAATATGATTTTAAAGTTATTTATATGAAAGGAAAAGATAATGCTGTGGCAGACGCATTATCAAGAGTGAGTATTACATCAGATGAATTAAAGATGATGAATGAACAAGTGATGGCTGTAACAACTAAAGCAAAATACAAATTAATGAATGAGAATGTTATAAATGTTATGACAAGGAGACAGAGACGAATATTAGATGAAGAAGACAAGAGTGAGCAAAGAAAGGAAGGAGTCATCCCTAGTAGAGCCACAGGCGAAAGGTCTGATCAACCTAAAGTCGTGGAAATATTAAGGATATCCAATGGTTCAGCAGAAATGACTTCTACAGGAAGTAATGAGCTAGGAAAATTAAGAAAAGACGGACGTATAAATGTAGAAACTGAATGTTTTGCATTTGTGTCAAATAAAAATATAATTTACATTAACACTGATTTTCATTCACAATTTACGCGAGCCGAATTTGTGGAAAAATTGTGATTTTTGTAAAATAATTAATATTACAGAAATTTGTATAATAAAGAAGGATAATAACGTGTTATTCATAAAGAAATTAATTGATGAAATAAAACATAAAAGTGACTATAAAGGTCCTAGAATTTGTATTTTAAGAGGTATAAAAAGAATAGAAGATGAAGAAGAAAAATCATTTATTTTAAATGACTACCATTTGTTACCTACAGCAGGACATGCTGGAGTACGACGTATGACTAATAACATAAAAAGGTCTTTCTACTGGCCAGAACTAGAACATGACGTAAAACAATTTATAAAAAAATGTAGTGTTTGTCAAAAAATGAAATACACTCGAAATACTATACAACCTATGGTTATAACTACAACCGCTAAATCAGCGTTTGAAAGAATATTTTTAGATATAGTTGGCCCATTAGATAAGGATTTAGTAGGTAATTCATATATTTTAAGCATTCAATGCGATTTAAGTAAATTTATAGAGGCTTATCCTTTACAGAATAAAGAAACTAAAACTGTAGCTAGGAGTTTAGTTAATAATTTTATATTAAGATTTGGAATCCCTCAAACTATAATCACAGATAGGGGCAGTGAATTTATGTCTTGTACTATGACAGAAATATGCAAATTGTTAAATATCGAAAAATTAAATTCTACATCGTATCACCACCAAACAATAGGTTCTTTGGAAAATTCACATAAACATTTAGGAGCTTTCTTAAGGACGCAATGTGACAACCACCCAGAATGTTGGAGTGAATGGTTGCCATATTGGTGTTTCACATACAACAATGCAGTACATTCAATTACCAAATATACGCCACACGAGTTAGTATTTGGAAAACCTAGTAATATACCTTGTAGAATAAGTAAAGAAGTAGAACCACTGTATAATCCTGATGATTATTATTTAGAACTTAAGTATAGGTTACAGTTAGCTTGTAAGGATGCCAGAGAAAATTTAATAAAATCTAAAGAAAAAAGAAAATTAATATATGACAAAAATGTACATACAATTACATACAAGCAAGGCGATAAACTACTTGTTCAGAAGGAAAATAGTAATAAATTAAACCCAATATATGATGGTCCATTTGTTGTAATAGAAGATTTAGAACCAAATGTTAAAATAATGAAAAACGGAAAAATAGATTTAATTCATAAAAATCGGACTAAATTGTTTGTATCATCCTAATTTTAGAACATATTTTTATTATTATTTAGTATTAAGTTTCAGTATGTAGTTAGTATCAAGAAAGAAAAAAAAAGAAATTGTTATTTTTTTTTCTTTTTTAGCACCCCCCAGGTGTGGTGTGATGTGTTTCATGTGTATGTAACAGACAGTAATAAACGAACATCATAAGTGACTAGACGTTTCCTTTATTCCACCGACACCTCACCGCAAGGAATTCGAGGAGATGCGCAAGGCCCTTAAGGCCTCTGCTCCAGTAGTGGAGCCGGTGCCCGCCGTCGTGGCGGCACCACCCCCCGCGCCTGTCAAACGGAAGGCGCGGGCGGTCGCGGCGGAGGCGGCGGCGATTCCGCAATCGCCTGCCGCGCCCGCTGCGACTAAAAAATCGCGTCCGGCCCCCGCCGCGTTGGCGGGGCCAAAACCGACTTCCGTTAGCGGGACGGAATCGGCTGCGGCGCCCGCCGACGGGGTGGGTTCGGGCCGTGGCACGACCGTGGCGCCCGCCGACGTGGCGGGCGCGGGTGCGGGCGCGACGTCCGCCCCTCCACTCGGGCTCAGCGGCGGCGGGTACGATGCGCTTTTGCGCGTCGTGCTCGACGCTGTTGCGCCATTAATCGACGCGAGGTTGGCCGCCATCGAGGACCGGCTGAACCCCGCGCCGACCCTCCGCCCGCCGCTTGCGGCGGACCGAGGTAAGGCGCCGGCGCCCAGACCGGCTCCTCGCGCGGCCGTCGCGATCGCGGCCACCACGATGGCCACCGGACGGCCAAGACCGGGCACGGCTGCCGCCGCCGTCCGTCGGGGTATGGGGGAAGTAAGTACCCCGGTCCCGATGGAGGTGGTGGCGGCCCCGGTCGCAGGGGTGGCAGGCTCCCCACACCCGCCGCCCCCGAAACAAAAAAAGAAGCACAGAGGAGGAGTGAAGCGGACGCTCAGGAGAAAGCGGAGGGCGGAACGCGCCGCCACCGCCGCTGCCCCTGTGGCCTCCGCTTCGGCACCCGCGCCTGTGGCACCGGCTCCCAGGCGTCGGGTGACGCCCGCGGCCGCGACACCGGTTGTCGCGGCTCCCGACGCCCGCGCTCGCGTCGCCGTCGCCGTCGCACCACCGCCGGCACCCGTGGCCCTCGCCCCCACCCCCGCTCCCGAGGGGGGGCGTGGACCACGGTCGTCGGGCGGAAAAGGGGTAAGGGGGCGAGGGCCAACGGGCCCCCTCCCCCCCCAGGCACAAGCTGCCGCCCCTCCATCGGGAAGGAGGCAGCAGCCGCGAAGGCAGGCTCCGAAGCCTGCCGCCGTCTACCGCGAACCAAAGGCGGCAGCAGTCGTCATAAAACTGCTGCCGGAAGCGGTCGCGAAGGGCGTCAACTACCGCGAGGTCTTTGCGAAGGCGAAGGCTTCGGGGGTGGTTGACATCACCGCCATGGGCCTCCGCGAGGGGCTGAGGGTGGTGCGGACCGCCAAGGATGGGCGCCTCCTCCAGTTCCAACCGGGACCGGAGGGCGCCGCCAAGGCGGACCGCGTCGCCGAGGCTCTTCGCGGGGCCCTCGTAGGGCTGGCCGAAGTCATCCGCCCAGTAAAGCGTGGGGAGCTTTACATCTCTGGGCTGGATGACTCGGTCACGGTCGATGGGTTGCGCGACGCGGTCGTGTGCGCCAGCGGATGCAGGCGCGACGACGTGCTCGCGAAGCACATCGGTGCAGGGCCGGGCGGCTTGGGCTCAACATACGTGTTGTGCCCAGTCGCTGCCGCCAAAACCATCGCCAAATTGGGCTACCTCGTGGTGGGCTTCACTTCGGCGAAGGTGGAGGCAATGGAGGCTAGACCGATACGTTGCTACCGTTGCTTCAACGTCGGTCATAGCGCCCAGCAATGTCCGGATACGTGCCCGGACCGGTCTAAACTGTGCCTCCGCTGCGGTAAAAGCGGACACAGGATACCGGACTGTAAGGCGCGAAATCCCCACTGCGCGGCGTGCGCGGCGGGGGGCCTTAACGCTGCCCATCCTACGCTGGCGAGGTTCTGCCTACCTCCCTTCGTAAAGGGCAAATTCGTCCACTCGCGGACGAGACAACGAACGGCTGCAACTGCGGCGACGGCAGCGCAGGCAATGGACACCTCCAATGCCTAGTACGCCCGCTACAGCGTTTTTTCAGGCCAACGTAAACCACTCCCCCACCGCTCAGGACTTGTGCCTGCAGGCGATGGCGGAATGGCGAGCGAATCTGGCCGTTATTAGCGAGCCGTACTACGTTCCCCCCGCCGGCAACTGGGTGGGCGATCTCGACGACACGGTAGCGGTGGTGGCCAGAGCCGGGTCTGGTACACCGCTTACGTGTCTCGAAAGAGGAAGAGGCTATGCGGTGGCGGGAAGCGGGAGTATCGTCGTCATCGGCGTTTACTTTTCGCGTAACCGCCCTCTGGCGGAGTTCGAGCTTCGCTTGGACGCCGTCGGGGCTGCCGTTCGCAGATTGTCACCCAAAACGATTTTCGTGATGGGCGACTTTAATGCGAAGCACCTCTCCTGGGGAAACGTCATCACGGACCCTAGGGGTCGGGCAGTTGAGGATTGGGCTCTTCAAGCCGGCCTCACTATATTGAACCAGGGGTCGGTCCAAACCTGCGTACGCGCACGGGGTGGATCGATCATCGACCTGTCATTCGCCACACATGCGGCCGCCCGCAGAGTGATCAGATGGAGGGTGCTGGAGGAGGTGGAGTCGCTCTCTGATCATCGGTATATCAGATTTGAGCTAACGACCCCCTCCTCCGGTCCGAGCCCTGTTCAACGTCGCCCCCCTCTCCTCCCGCGTTGGGCCCTTACCAAGCTCGATCCGGAGCAGGCCGAGGAGTGGGCATGTACGGAAAGCTGGGCCTACCCAGCCGATTTCGCGAATTTGGACACGCAGGCAGAGCACATGCGCAAGACCCTGACGAGGGTTTGCGACGCGGCGATGCCTCGCGTCTCCAAACGGCAGCCTTCGTGCAGGCAGGCGGTCCACTGGTGGACCGAGGAGCTGGGCGAGATGCGAAAGGCAGTTCGCATCATCAGCCGTAGGCTCAAACGCTGCAGGGCGCGCCGTCTTCCGGATTATGTCGAGGAAAATGGACTCGTGGGAGAGTTTAGGGAGGCCAGAAAGGCCCTTTCGATTGCGATATTGCAGTCGAAAGCCCGGGCTCGGGCCGAGCTCCTCGAGACGCTCGATCGGGACCCTTGGGGGCGTCCGTACCGTGGGGCCCGCAACAAGTTGCGGCCTTGCACTTCCACGGTCACGGAAACGCTCGAACCCGAGGTGCTCCGTTCGGTAATCGATGGGCTCTTCCCGGATCCGGGGAACTTCACTCCCCCCAGTATGGGTCCCCCCATTCCCGACACCCCCACGGACGAGGAGCCTCACTCCATCTCCGAGGGGGAACTTGACGTTGCCCTGGACCGGCTCCGGGGCAGGAAGAGGGCTCCGGGACCCGACGGGGTCCCAGGTCGACTCCTCTTCCTGGCTGCAAAACATCTACGCAGCCAGCTGCGGGACCTCTTCGAAGCCTGTATTCGCGCAGGTAGGTTCCCGTCGCAATGGAAAGAGGGGCGTTTGTGCCTTCTTCCCAAGGGAGGTCGACCTCCCGACGATCCGTCCGCCTACAGGCCCATAGTGCTGCTAAACGAGGTCGCCAAGGTCTTCGAGAAGATTTTGGCGGAGCGGCTCGTGAAGCATCTAGACACTGTGGAGCCGGGGCTATCAGATACGCAGTTCGGGTTTCGGAGGAGGCGCTCCACGATGGACGCCTTCGAGACGCTGCGAACGGTGACGGACGAAGCCATCCAAGCGAAGGACGTCGTTCTTGCAGTATCGCTAGACATAGCGAACGCCTTTAACAGCCTCCCTCATGAGACGATCAGGGAGGGGCTCCGTGCACACGGAGTCCCCCCGTACCTCACGAGGCTGTTAGGCGAGTATCTGCGAGATCGACACGTCCTTTGGGAGGGCGGTGAGTCTGTCAATCACGAGTTAGGTCGGCGACGTGTCGCGTGCGGCGTTCCACAGGGGTCGGTCCTCGGGCCGATCCTTTGGAACGTAGGCTATGACTGGATCCTTCGGGTGACGGTCCGGCCCGGGGTAGGGCTGATCTGCTTTGCGGACGACACCCTACTCACGGCACGCGCCGCGTCATTCGCGGAGTCCGTGGACGTCGCCAACGACGGGTTGGCGATAGTCGTAGATCGAATAGCTAGGCTGGGCTTGAGGGTCTCCCCCGCGAAAACGGAGGCCGTCATGTTCCATAGGAAGTTCCGTAATCCTCCCCCGGACCTGTCCGTTACGTTTCAGGGGGTGGCGATTAGCGTAGGGCCCAAGATGAAATATCTTGGGCTAGTCTTAGACGGGAAATGGCTGTTCAAAGCGCACTTTGAGCAGCTAGTTCCCAAACTGGTGAGTTCCGCGGGCGCACTCTCAAGGCTTCTTCCCAACGTGGGGGGCCGGGGGGTGCGACGCGGAAACTATATTCTGGCATCCTGAGGAGTATGGCCCTTTACGGTGCCCCCATCTGGTTCGATGCGCTTCACCGCCACAACCGAACCCTGCTGCACCGGGCGCAGCGGGTTCTGGCCGTGAGAACCATACGGGGGTATCGTACAGTGTCTTGGATGGCGGCGACACTCTTGGCAGGCGTGCTGCCCTGGCCTCTCCAGGCAGACGTCCTGTCCAGGGTTCGTCGTACCCAGCAGGATGCCCTAGCTAGAGGACTGACCTTCTGTCAAGTCGAGATAGAGACGGTCAGGAAGCGGGAAACCGCTTGCTGCCTCGTCGACTGGTCTCGTGACCTCGAACACCCTGCGGCCGGCGGCTTTACGGTGGATGCAATCAGGCCACAACTGGAGGAATGGGTCAACCGCACTAGCGGTACCCTCACCTTCAGGACGACGCAGATACTGACCGGACACGGTTGTTTCGATCAGTATCTGTTTCGCATTGTGGGCTGCTTGCCTTCTCCGGATTGCCGACAGTGTGGCGCACCCGATACGGCGTTTCATACGCTTGTCGAGTGCGCTGCCTGGGCGCCGCAGCGTTTCGAGCTCGAGACAAAAGTAGGAGCCGTCGGATCGCTCGGCGACTTGGTAACGGCCATGTTGCAGAGCGACGACCGCTGGGATGCTGCGGTTTCTTTTTGTGAGGCAGTAATGTCTCTGAAAGAGGCCGCAGAAAGGGATAGGGAGCGAAGTCCTTCGGCGCGTGCTACGGTCTCTTCTCGAGGTCGCCGGCCTTCAGCCGGCACCCGGAGAGGCAGGTACGCGCATTACTTCCCTCCCTGAGGTAGGATCCGGAACGATGGGGGCCCTTAGCTACTAGGTAAAGCAAGGGACTTAACAACTACCCCCGTTTCGTAGTGGAGTGTGTTCTCCCAGGGCACACTTCAAGCACTTTATGCGCTGGATCGACTGCTGCGTAACTATGTTCTACATCTCAGTCTTTCCTTCACATCAAAGTGCAGGGCCGCGAAGGGAGGAGGGGGTTTTTAGTGGGTATTGAGGTTGCTCGCCCGTGCGGCATCGCTCGGAGTCTCCACACTCCTCTGTGTAGTCCATAGCGGACGGAGCGCAAATAGAGCATACAATTGCTAGCGTTACCGCCCCCCGTGGATTCGTGCCGTTTCCTAGTGACGGCCCAGAGAGTGCGTAAATCGGTTAGTCATTTTCCCTCGCCTCAAAAAAAAAAAAAATATGTGTGTTCTCTGATCACATCCACAATTGCGTGCATTGTTGCAAAGCCTCTTCTTACTCTCCGATCCCAGGTTCAAATTGATACGCAGGTTTGTTGCAGATGTTATTTATTACAATTACTATACAGTATTATGGGGTACTTTTTATGTTATTTGAGGAAGACAAATTGAATTGACTTTTAAGAATGAGTCTTTGATATATAATAGGGCTTCAACGGGCAGAGTGACACCGTTGAAGCGTCGCGAGTACGTAGCAGCGTAAAGCCTTGATGCTGAACTTGAAGTGTGTCTCCTGCATGCCGAGGACGCCCTTATATACTGCGTTGCCTGTTGTTGACGACGCAGGTGGCCTATGCCGTTGAGTCATTGCAGTGCAGGACAGAACTTAACGCAGGGCCGCTTTTGGGTTGTTGCTATGGAGAATGGATTTACATGATTATGATAAAAAATGGTGGATGCTTAGTACACCACCATTAACATCATTCTGGATTTTTTTGAGATCCGAGTCCTAACAGACTCCATACTACACACCAAATCAAGTCAGCAGTATCAAAACTGCCACTTCGTCGCCATCGAGCTACGTATTTTGGGTCAAATGTCAAAACACAAATCAAAACATTAAACACAAAAATATCTCCAAATAATACCCAGCTTCTCATTCTATCGATACCACTTTTCAATCGCTACCACTTTTCAATCGCTACTATTTTAATCGCTACCACTTTTCAATGGCTACCTCGCCTCTCATTCACTTTGTAATGGCCACCTCGCACCTATTTCACTGGCCATCTCGCCTCTATTTCACTGGCCACCTCGCCTCTATTTCACTGGCCACCTCGCCTCTATTTCACTGGCCACCTCGCCTCTATTTCACTGGCCACTTCGCCTCTATTTCACTGGCCACCTCGCCTCTATTTCACTGGCCACCTCGCCTGTTACAAAGGTTAAATAAACCCAGAGACTCAAGAAACACGAACATTGTAAACCTTTATCATTTTAACTATCAGACTAAAATCTTTCACTCTATATGTACCTATAAATTTAAAAACTACCCATTATAATATTCAACTGCATTTACCACGTTTAATAATTATTGAAATTCCATTATTTTAACCTCAAACAAAAACCGTGTGAACGCATCAGTCATCCAATCCGCTAACAACACTTCTCAACCAGTCAATCAAACCAATACATCTAAATGAGTGATGTACTCATCAACAAACCCCCGCTGAGCGTGGCTTGGATGATACTTTTTGACCAGAATATACAACCAGAGTAACCAAGGTTACCAATCTACGGGCTCCAGGGTCGACAACTTATGAAAACACATTATTATAGAGGAACAAACAAACTCAAAATAATTTTCCGATTGACAATGCGTTCAATAACTAGGGTATTCACCCTAATTCGAATTTAAAACTATCACAAAAATAATCTTAAATAAAAAATCAACTTACCAAAGTGTCTACTAACGTAAATACCACCTGTGTACCTTATAGTGGCTTTCAAATTTCTTCATAGCCACACTTTCTTTACGGTAAAATTCTAATCATCTGAATCTAAAATGGCTTTCATATATTGCCTGCAAACTTATTTTTACGGGAAAGAAAACCTTAATCATAAGACCAGCAGAATACATAGCGTAGCAATAATGTGTCGTAACCAACTTTCCACCATACATAAACTAAGTAAAATAACTCAAAAATTAGATCCGCTTTTCACATAAAAATTATTGGAAGGTAAACTTGAAAAGACAATGAATTACATGATCATTTATAAGATACAGAAGTTTTCTCACCTTAATCAGAAAACCAAGGAAAACATCGCATAGGAATAATATGTCACAGCCAACTTTCTACCAAACATAATCTAGGTAAAATAATTTTAAAAAACTAGACCCGATTTTCACATTATAAAAACTCTTGGTAGGTAAACTTGAAAAGACAATTGTTGGGGATTGTCTTTACCTTAATTTTTAATACTCTTTTGCACTATGTGTTACATGCGCGCGCGTCCTCACAAAAAATGCCGAGAATAGTGATGTGTCGATTAATATCGATGAGATGGTTAGTGATGTACTTTAACATGCCCCCCGGCGTTGAAGGTCTTGATCTTCAACAGTTTCTTCGTCTAATGGAAGTGGACAAATCCGATTAAAAACTCGTGTAATGATGCCTTTTTTGGTTTGTATATCAGCTATTCTGGTTATTCCATCAACACCTGGATGAACTTCAACAATGCGTCCAAGATTCCATTTCATGGGGGGTGTTGTTTCTTCTTTTATGATGACTAGAGTGCCCTTTTTTAAGCTGCCCTTTGAGTATTTCCATTTAGTCTTCTGTTGTAACTCGGACACATATTCTTTATGCCAATGTGTCCAAAAATGTTGGCGAAGACTTTCAACACGTTCCCAGCGCTGTAGCCTAGTTGGATTAATGTTATCCAACTTTGGAACTGGCAGAGCAGTTAGAGGACGTCCGACCAGAAAATGTCCTGGCGTTAATGGATTTAGATCATTAGGATCTGAACTTAAAGGGGATAATGGGCGCGAATTAAGTATTGCTTCTATCTGGACTAATATTGTATAAAGCTCCTCAAAAGTTAAATGGGAGTTTCCTAATACTCTGTTTAAATGAAATTTAAAAGACTTAACCCCGGCTTCCCAAAGCCCCATCACAGTGCGCTGCATAAGCTGGAATGAACTTAAAATTGATGTTTTCATTAGCTGTTATATCGGAAATGGATATATGGTGTTGTTTTAGAAATACACTAATTTCATTTTTTGCACCGACAAATTGTGTGCCGTTGTCAGATACACTTAATTGTGGCTTTCCCCGTCTTGCAGTGAATCTACGCAATGCAGCAATGTAAGCTTCTTTTGTCAAACTAGTGACCAAATCAAGATGAAGACATTTGGTTGTGAAACATACAAAGACTACAAGTAAACCTATATTGATATGACATCAAGTAATGGAGATAAGCTTAAAAGTTTATTTTTATTGGATAATTGGTTTTTTACGTTGCAATGTAAATGTAATAGTAAATTAAAGTAATTGTTTATTTCCTCTGTGGTGAGGGGTTCAAATAACTTTAGTTTTCCTTTTTTGATATTATTAGTAAACCGTAATACGTAAGCTAACGATCTTTTTAATTTTAATAATTTAGAAAATCTTTCGAAATTAATTAAGCACTCTTCTGGTTTAACAATGGTGGATGTGGTTGTAATTATTTCTGGAATTTCTTGATTCATATTGGAAAAATTATTAATAGGCCATTTGTTTTCTTCATCCAATAAAAAAATTGGTCCGTTCCACCACAGGGATAATGTATGTAATTCTGACATGTTTACTCCTCGAGTCAACAAGTCAGCTGGATTAAGATTTGTGGGAACGTGACGCCACTCATAATTGATTGTAAGTTCTTGGATTTCCGCTACGCGATTTTTTACAAATTGTTTGAGTTTTCTAGGTTGCGTTTGAAGCCAACCCAAAACGATTGACGAATCGGTCCATAGAATGCATTTACTTACAGGTCTGCGAAATGATTTGAGAACTTTTTCAGTTAGACGTGCAGCTACAAGAGCGCCACATAACTCCAAGCGTGGAATTGTAGTGGGCTTTAATGGAGCTACCCTACTTTTTGCACACAATAAGTTTACATGAATTTGCCGTCTGGCTACTGATCTTATGTATAGACATGCACCGTATGCGTCTTGGGATGAATCACAAAATGTGTGAATCTCTATCGCACATCCAGGATTGTTCATAACAGTGCAACGCGGAATTTTAATATTTGAAATATGTTTTAATTCTAAAAGAAATTTTTGCCAAATTTGAATGATATTAGTGGGCACTATGTCGTCCCATGACAATTTTAATAAACCAAAATTTTTGCAATAGAATTTTAGCTTGAATGACACATACGCTTAATAATCCTAACGGATCAAATATTTGTCCAATGACGGACAAAATAGACCGTTTGGTTGGGTACTCGTCAGTAACTGGTTTTATGGCAAAATACAATTTGTCACTATTCGGTGACCACCCGAGACCTAGTATTTGATAAACCTTGGTCACCGAGATTCAATGTTTGAGTTGTATTGGATTCAGAAAGTTCTATGTTGGATCTTATTTTTCGCAAATTAAAACAACCGATTGATTAATTTTTTGTTATTAATGTACATGTGTATGAATTTAATGGATTTGAATATATTAAGCCTACTGGTAGGCCCAGAAACGATATATCCAAGTCTGATTTTTTGTAAGATTGAACTGATTAATTGTTCAAGCAAATCCCAGAAAAGGTCTGCGTCGAGTAGAATATCTATGCTCGACGGACAAAGTGTTCTGGATCAAGTAGATTCCAGAAAAGGTCTGCGCCGAGTAGAATGTCTATGCTCGACGGATAAGAGTGTTCTGGATCCGTCAATATTATGTGTGTATTTGTGTATATTTTAATCGTAATTTACGAAATAAGGAATCCGTCATAAAAAAGGCTTGACTTCCTGAGTCAAGAAGTGCTCTAACTTCATGGCGGTGGTTGTCCTTATCGTATATGTATATCACTGCAGTCGATAGAAGTACACGCTCTGTCGGTTCGACTGAGAGCGATGTCGTACCTATACGACTGGTGTTTCATTTGATTGCGATGTGTTTGTATGCAACATTGTATTATGTCTTCGTGAACATTTTGTACACGGACCGAGTCTGCAATAACGCGTCTGATGACCAGGGTGTAAGCAGTTTTCACATAATTTAAAATCCTTTACTACTTGCATTCTTTCAATGACTGATTGACTTAAAAATTGATTACATCTGTATATCCGATGATTTCCTTTGCACAAGGGGCAAGGATATGTATGTGTTTGTGATCCTAGCTGAGGATGTTGTTTTGTATATGTATTTTGTATTGGATAAGTTTTAGTCACTGATGCTAAACCTTTATAGTGTTCGCCAGGCTTGTATCTTGAAGGTCTGGCGGTATTAGTGCCATGAACATTGTTACTCATGGCTATGGACTCAAGTAGATCAGCCCTGTTTTTTAAAAATGAAGTGAAAAAATCCAATTTAATTGGATTTAAATTGTATTTATGTTCTTCCCATTCCCGTAATGTTCGAGGGTCTAATTTAGTGCTCATTATATAAATTATGAGGGTATCCCACGAATGAGTGGGCTCACCTAAGCTATCTAAAGCTCTTAAGTTTTTAGTAAAGGTGTCTATTAATTTACGTATAGATTCAAAGGATTATTTTTTAATTGGTTCTAATGAAAAGAGCTTTTGAATATGATTTTGAATAAGCAAACGTGTGTTGTCATATCTGCCGCACAATAACTCCCAGGCAGTTTTATAATTTTTAGAAGATAATTCTAAAGATCGTATTACTTGAGCAGCGCTCCCCTCCAAGGATGCTCTCAAATAATGGAATTTCTGAATGTCCGAAATGGAAGAAGAATCGTAAATTAATGAAAGGAATGTGTCGCGAAACTCCAACCAACCCTCATATTGACCGCTAAATTTTGGCATTTGAATTGTGGGTAGTTTAACACTGCACCTCGATGTATGCTTCAAAACCCCATGTCTTTGTGGATCTTCGCCAGTGCCATAATTTGAGCTGGCAGAAGAGTGGTTGTCGTTATTGTTATGCACGGACTTATTCATACTTAATATTTCTTGTGCAGTCGCAACGTTTGCATAAAAAAGGTTTTCAAAATCAGTACGCTCGGCTGCCTGTACCGCTATGTCCCTCTCATCCACTATAAGGCACTCAATTGAAGCTTGAATTTCCTCGAATTGAGAAAAAAGTGCATCTATTTTGTTTAAACGAACTTGAAGTTCTATAGTTTCTACTGATGTTAAATTATCCAACTTGTCTATATAATTAATAAAATTTGTCAAACGACCCTTAATTACACCACGTTTCTTAATTAATTCTTTAAGCTAAGTTGCCATTGTATTGGGTAATGGAAGAACAATCCTACAATCTGAATATAATGTATAATTTATGAATAATTGCAATTAATTGTTTCAATAAAATTAGCGGTATATAGATGTCAATGAATTAGGTACTTTAAATTTATAACTCTTAATTGTATTATTGTTCTTTAGTATCAATTTGTCTGTTGTCTCATTCGGCGGGCAACACTTTCGGGTGTAGTTTGTATAGAAACAGCTCCGGGCCTTTTTATTGTTTAAATGGGATATATCTAAAGTAATTGCCAGTTTTTTGTTGTGTACATAATACGTGAAGTGTTAAAGTAGTGGTGATGCAATATTTCCTGGTATGAACGAATTTATACTAGAAATATTTACCAAGAACAACACGTTACGTGCGTATTTTACTACCCGCATTTTACAGTACTAAAATATATACCATATAAATGACAAACTACCTTAAATACACGAAAAGATAACAAATAAAATCAGAGAAAGTACTGCAAGCGAATAAAAATTCCTGTGAATTGAGGGAAACAATTTATTAATTTTTTACCTACATTTCTAACCAGTACCCAATTCAAAATGAAACGAACACCTGCTATAATCTCATGCAGTTCTATCGATCGCAGTCATTCTGAATCTGATATTAACATCGTCTCGGAGATTAGTGATATGCCTTATGTCAGTACTACTAGAAACAAGCGTATTCGTACTGAAAACACTAATGAAGCTACTAACAACGAGGAACAACTTGTGAAAGGGGACATATTGGAATTACTAAATAGTTGGAAACAGGATTTTGATTTAAAACTTAACCAAATGTTCACCAATCAAAACAATCTCATATCTAAATTATCTACCGACATATCTGAACTTAAATTACAGAACAAAAAAATCAAATGAAGAAATAGAAAAATCAATGGTATTCATAAATAAACAGTACAATGATATAAAAGCCGAAATGAATATGTTACAGAAGGAACGTCTGGAACAAAGGAAATGCATTGAGCATCTTGAAAAAACAGTATTGGACTTACAACTAAAGACGAGGTCCTCGAGTGTAGAAATACGAAATCTCCCAAGGCTTGAAAAAGAAACATATGTGGAACTCAGAGATATCGTTGATAAGATCTGGCAAGCTGTTGGCGTAAATGTTTCTTCGACTGACATACGGGATATATATCGATTACCGGGAAAGAGTGACGTTAACAGGCCTATAGTCATCGAATTACAAACAGTACAAAAGAAGCAAGATGTAATATTTGCAGTGCGAAATTTTAATAATGTCCATAAAAACGCTGAGGATAAGCTAAATACGAAACTAATAAACCTCCCTGGGGAGAAAAAAGCTTTATATATTAACGAACATCTTCCTGCAAGTTCAAAAAAAGTTATTTTACCTGTCGAGAGAATTCGCCAAGGAAAATGGTTTCAGATTCTGTTGGGCTGCGAATGGTAAAATATATGTGCGCAAAAACCAAGGACAGAAGCAAATACTTATCGCAACGGAACAAACACTTAAGGAATTACGTAATAACATATGACTCAATGTATTTCCCATTTCATCCCATTCTTTCTTTTTTATTACTTTTTACATAGCGTTTAAACTTAGTCCTATTATTTTATTATTTAAGTTGCCTGAACTTTATTACACTACATATGACCAAACTTCAACTACAAGTCACACAAAACACACAAGCTTCAATGAGTATGTAAGTTGTAAAATAAACCGTAGCACTCCCTGCGTCAATGATTTTGAACTCTTAAATTACAAATGGCCAACATAGCTAGCATTAACAATATTAATAATGAACTAGACCTTTGCTTAACTTCAAAGTACTGTGTGTGTAGTCCGGAAGATTGTAGTAAATTTATAACTGATAACAACATTAATTTTAAATTACTTCATGTAAATATCCGCAGTGTTCATAAAAACTTTGATCAGCTCCAAACACTGTTATCATTGACAAACATTACATTTGATGTAATCGTTCTAACAGAAAGCTGGCTGAGTAAAGTGAATAATTTGCCTACACTTACAGGTTATAGATCACATCGCACAAATCACGTATCAAATCAAAATGATGGCATAATTATTTTCACTCATGAGAATTTAAACAGCATAGTACATGAATCAGTTTTTAAGGATGGTAATTGCCTTGTGTGTCAAATAAACAAAAATCTAGCTATTGTGACTATATACAGATCTCCTTCTTACAGGCAAAAAGAAAACTTTAGTAACTTTATCGATAGTCTTGGAAATGTGTATAATGATCTAAAAGGGAAAGATATAGTTTTGGTTGGGGACATAAATATTGACATTAGTACTGATAGTAAAGACACATCCAAAGAAGAGTATTTGACTTTTAATGCAACTCACTTTGTTCCAACTAGAATTAACACATGTTTATACCACATCCTACTAGATAGTAAATTACCATCTAAAACTTTGGTACTAGAGTCTGGTATAACAGATCATTTGCCTCTAATGCTTAGCTTAAATATAAAACATCCTGTACATCAACGGTGTTGTTCCAAATCTAGGATAAACCTGCCATCTGTAAAAACAGCGTTAGAAAAATTTGATTTCTCTGATATTCTGCAGACAAACGATGCAAATATTGCGGCAGATAAATTAGTATCATCGATATCTTCAATTGTTAGCATGCACACAAATTCCGTCATTGTGGCCCGGAAGGAATAAAATAATAAAGCCATGGATAACGCCAGGGTTACTCCGATGTATTAAAAACCGTGATAGATTACATAAGAAACATAAAATGTCACCTGAAAGTATAACTCATAAAATTGTTTACATACGGTACAGAAATTTTTGTAACCTGCTTTTACGTAAATTAAAACGAGATTATGAATCAAACATGTTACGTCAAGCAGGTAACAATACAAAGGCTCTCTGGAAAACTATAAAAAGCATAACCAATACTCAAAAACTTAAAACTAGTCCCACGGAGCTCCTTAACATAGCAGAAGATCCCAAAACATCTACTAATCTGATTTGCAACTATTTTACTAACATTGGAAAACACCTAGCTGATAAAATTATTTCTTCTGACACTGCATTAAATAACAATCTACTACAAGGAACTTCTCACAATGAAAATAGTCCTATCAGCAGCTTACCAAATTCAATTGCTATTTTGGAAGTATGTAATTCAGATGTGGAGAGGGCCATTTTACAGCTCAAAACGGATTGTGCAACGGGTTGGGATTGTATATCGACTTCTGTATTGAAACAATTTAGGAACTTATTAATACCGTCCATAACACATATTTGCAACCGCGCTATTGCTACTGGCGTCTTTCCCGAGGTGTTTAAAATAGCACTCCTTCATCCTATATACAAAAATGGAAATAGAAACCATATCAATAACTATAGGCCTATATCTATACTTACAACCTTGTCCAAAATCTTCGAAACATTTTTAAATAGTTCCTTGAATAGCTTTTTCGATAAACATCAAGTCATAGCGAATAATCAGTACGGATTTCGCACTGGGGTTTCAACGGAAGACGCGGTTTTGGATCTAACTAATGAAATTGTACAGACTTTAGATGAAAAAAATAATTGTCTATGTATATTTTTAGATCTGTCAAAAGCATTTGACACAGTTTCTATCCCAATCCTATTAAACAAGTTATATAAGGTTGGCATACGAGGTAACGCATATGATATCTTCAAAGATTATCTGTTTAATCGTAAGCAAAAAGTAAAAATCAATGGTCATTTTAGTGACGAAGGTACTGTGAACTATGGTGTTCCACAAGGAAGTATTCTTGGCCCTACCTTATTTAAGGTTTACATTAATGACCTCTGTACCATGACATTACCTTACACTAAAGTATATACTTATGCTGATGATACTGCTATTTTTGTTTGGGGTCCAAATTGGCAAATAGTAAGAGAAAGGGCTGAGCATTCGCTTAACAGGGTTATGATATGGCTCAAAATTTTTTTATTAACTCTAAACCTTGACAAAACTAATTACATGACATTCTCAATTAAAGAAAATAGTAAACCACCAGATAATTTTTGTATAAAAGCCCATATGTGTTTAATTTCTGAAAAGTGCACATGCCAAGAGCTTAAAAGAGTCAGAAACACAAAATATCTAGGCATCGTTATAGACGATGGACTTAGATGGGATAAACATATAGAAACTTTAACTTGCAGAGTCAGAAAGCTAATGGGTATTTTTAAAAATCTTAGAGAAGTTTCTATTCCTGATAAACTGAAGATTGTGTATTTCTCTCTTTGTCAATCCATAATAGAATACGTCATTACTGTTTGGGGAAGTGCTAGTAAAACAAAAATAATTCACGTGGAAAGAGCTCAAAGAGCAGTATTAAAGGTAATAAAAAAAAAACCATACCAATATTGTTACGTTGAGCTTGAAACACAAAAGAAAACAACTAAGCTCAATAAATAACATGTACTTTATTAGATAAAATAGTTCTCAGGGCGTAGGTTGCATGAGAAAAAGGTTTTGCGCTGGCTTATCTACCACACGATACTCTCCTTAAGCTGCGGTCAATTGGCGCACGTAGACTCTCGACGTTCCAGAAAAACGCTGTAGTCGGCGGCAGAAAAAACGCTCGTTTGCGTAGAATCGCAAGAGTCTTCTTAGGGTGTACTTGGTCCCTGGGAAGCCATAGGGGTGCATAATTAGACATCACGTCTGTGAGCGTACCCTGACTGCATCATTCCACAACGAATAGGTAAGCGAGAGATAGTGGGAGATATGTAATGGTTAACGTGGTGATGATGCAGTCAAGGACAATTTACATAAAGCGGACGGACTTGCGAAGCTGCTAATTATTCTATAGCTAGCTAACTAATGGAAACAGTGATAATATAACTACAACTACATAAACTTGTATCGACAAAACGGTTACAAAAATATACATTTCATACAAGCTTAATAGGACATAATAATAAACGCACAACTTACCCGATTACGGGGAAAATCAGTTGAATATAAAGAAATAGATACGATTCTTTATAATAGAACAATGAAAGCACTTTTGAGTAAATTATTTAGTTTAGAATGATACGCGTCTTAACGTTCTTGCAGAGACAATCCTAACGGCTCAGTTTTAACGCCCGCTGTCACTTTTTTATGACGTATCAGCGGCCCAATGTTGCCGCGACAAATATAGAATACTTTATTTAACCGAACGCAAAGTCTGACATTCTCTTACGCAATATTGAATATCGAACGATTATTCAATATTGCGGGTAGGTAATTTAGAATTGTCAAAGTCAAATGCGTTTACTGTCTTCAGTAATGACTTAAGACAGTTAGGTAGTTAATACAATGTTTACATTATGTGTTTATACTATTTGCAATTAATTTATATGTTAATGTGGTATTATAATAGTGTAAAGAAAAATCATATAAGTACACGGTGTAACAGTATCCCCCCTCCCCCGACAAGGATTTTTCCTGGGGAAATATCCGTTCTGCAAGTAAATAGCTTTAGATTGAAACTGGAAGCTTTAATTTTAGATCTTTTATATGCCACGCTCCGAGATCGCGACCAGACATGTCTTCCAGAATATAAACCAAAGGAGATCTTTTGTCTTTTACTTTGCACTTTTTGAATTTAGGTGCGAGTTTCTTGGAGATACGTGCATCTTTATCGCTTTGAATTTCTTTCAACGTTTCCATACAAAATCTCCTATATTAAATTCAACGTTTTTACGACGTAAGTTGTAACGTTGAGAAGCTTTTTGGTGACTGTGCCAAAGAGCAGCTTGTACTTTATTAAATATCGACACTAAGTGACCCAAGTTCTCACTGAATATATCACGAGGTGAAAAGATATTTTTTTCGGAATCATCACCGCCAACATAGTGCGAACCGCAAGTAACCAATTCTCTTCCGTGAACCAAAAGTGAAGGTGTGAATCCTGTAACTTCATTCACTGAATTGTTGATGGCAAATTGGATCTTTTGTAGATTGATGTCCCAGGATCTATGATCATCGTGTACAAATGTGGAAATAGCTGTGATTATTGTCCTATTGTATCTTTCTACATTATTGACTTGAGGTGAGTATTTGGGGGTAAAATGTATGTTCGGAACTTTATATTTCTGTAGTAAAGCATCCATCTCTTTGCCGGCAAACTGAGTTCCATTATCCATAATGATAGTTTGAGGAATTCCGTGAACGAGGAAGACATTGTCTTCAAGATATTTACAAATGTTAGTAGCAGTGGCCTGTCGCAACGGAAATATTAGACAGTACTTAGAAAAACAACAGTTAACTACTAATATGTAACATTTTTGTTTCCTGCTGATAGGTAAGGGACCAACTATATCAACGGAAATCATTTGAAATGGACGTGAACACTCTTTAGGACGGCCCATGATTCCCAAGGTAGCGTGAGAGGGATATTTATAAGCTAGGCACTTATTGCATTCTCCAATAAACCTCACGACGTCTTTATACATACCTGGCCAATAATATTTGAGTTTTAAGCGATTATATGTTTTAAAGGTGCCTAAGTGTGCTGCAATTGGCTCAGAATGGTTGTTACTGATGACTTCAGAGCGCAATTCTTTTGGAACTACTTCCTTCCAACTAAATTCAGACACGAGTGGGTTATTAGTTTTTATATAGCGGTATAAGGCGTTTTTTTCAATGCGGTAATTAGGAAACTTGGCAGGAGAATTTAAGCATCCATTAAAAATTTTAAGCTACCAGGAGTCTGCAGTTGTGGGACGGAAGTCTGAAGTAATATTTATTTGAGCAACTGGTGCAGATCTGGATAAAGCGTCAGGTATAATATTGTTCTTTCCTCGGTGATGCTTAATTTCAAAATCAAAAGCCGATAATCTCACACACCAACGGGCGAGACGACCGGTAGGGTTAGTTAGTGATAAAAACCATTGTAGTGCTGAATGGTCCGTATAGACTAGAAAGGTTTTGCCGTTCTCTAAATAACAACGCCAATGCTCTAGTGCAACAAGTACGGCGAGGGTTTCTCTCTCGGTCACGCTATAATTCCGTTCAGCACCAGTGAGAGACCTGCTCATATAATTATGCGACTGGCTGCTCTTCACCATTAATTGTTTGAGAAAGCATAGCGCCTACTCCGAAATCACTGGCATCCGTATGCACGTCAAAAGGATAGTCAAAATTAGGACAAGGAAGAACAGGCGTGTTAACCAAACATGACTTAAGGTCCGTGAATGCTTTGTCTGCTTCGGGTGTCCAATTGAATGGTGGTGCCTTCTTACTACTAGAAGTTAATTTATTGAGAGGTCCAGCAACAGTACTAAAGTTAGGAACGAACCGCCTGTACCATGAAGCCGTTCCCAAAAACCTCTTGACTTCCTTTTTTGTAGAGGGGGTGGGAAGTTTCAATATCGCCTCAACCTTAGCGGGGTCAGTGCGTAGGCCCTGACCATCGACTACGTAGCCCAAATAGCGAAGTTCGTCTCTAAAAAACTGACTCTTCGATAAGTTGATAGTGAGATTAGCGTGTTGTAACTTTTGTAAAACGCGTTGCAATAATTTTACGTGTTCTTCAAATGTTTTGCTGACAATTATAATGTCATCGAGATAGCAAAATACTTTTAGTTCAAATTCTGGTCCAAACAAGACGTCGACTAAACGTTATTGGATAGCGGGTGCGTTAGATAACCCAAACGCAGTAACCTTAAACATGAAAGTGCCTCTACCGGGCACATAAAAGGCAGTTTTCTCACGATCGGATAGTTAAATGGGAATTTGCCAAAATGATTTAGATAAATCGATGCTACTCAAAAGTTTTGCGTCTCTAAGATTGTCAAGGATTTCCGAAATGTAAGGAAGGTTATATGCGTCCTTTTTTGTTAGCGAGTTTAATTTTCTACTATCAAGGCAGAAACGGGCGTTGCCATCCTTTTTGTTAACGAGAAGTACAGGAGATGACCAGGGACTCTCGCAAGGTTCTATTACATCCAGATCTAACATTTCGTCTATTTGTTCTGAAATTATTCTTTTTTTCTCTGGTGATAGACGATAGTACCTTTGCTTAATCGGAGCTGCATCTCCTGTATCTATACGGTGTTCGATGAGCTTAGTTCTACCTAAACCTTTCTCCTCGAAGGAAATTTGTTTAAATTGTTCTAGAGTTTCATTAGCAATTGATTTCTGATTTTCATCGAGATTCACATAGGACTGTATAGATGTTTTTGAATTTCAATCAGAAATTTCGAACACCCAAGGATTATTCTGGTTCATAAATTCGATGTTTTTAAGATTTTTGGGGAATATTTCAAATTTAGTCCAGAAATCAATACCTAGTATTAATGATGTTTGTACTTCTGGGATGACATGGGCCTTTATACTAATACACTTGCCACTAAAAACTATAGGTATAAGAAGATAACCTATGGATTTCATTATTTGACCCCCTGCTGCAGAAATATTTACGATCTCTTTATCGCAGAGTTCCAGACCACAATTTTGCAGTTCTGTGTGTAAATTGTTTCCCACTATAGTTAAAGAGGAACCTGAATCTAGTAAACCATATATGGCAAGGGAATTGATTTTTACTTTTACGTAAGGACGAGAATCACTAGTTAAATTATAGTTATTTACTGCAGAAACTTTATATGAATTAAAAAAAATATTTATGAATAAAAGCCAGTCTGTCCACTCCTTGTGGTTATATGAACGAATGTTGCTGCATTCTAACAGTTTTTTGAATTATATTTGTTTTCACCAATAGCAGAATTACTACAATTAGGGCAGTCCGGGTAACGAACATATTTTAATCCACATTTGAAACATAAGATATCTTGGTTTTTTACAAGATTTGAGGGAGTGATTATTAGAACGACATCTAGGACAACATACTTTGATAAGATGTTTACTTTTATGAACTTCAAGAGCATCGACCTGAATTGGTTCCATAGAATTTACACCAAGTGTTGCAGTTCTTTTGTCAGAGTTAGTAACAGTAGGGCGTTATTAGATACACGTCTATCGTATGCAAATTCCGGTGCCAGAGTATGTAACGTTCCCCTCTTCAATTAAATAATTGTGTCTCTATAATTTTATACTCCACATATGTAATAAATCACATATGAACAATACATATGAATATGTTATTATCATATAAGAATGATATATGGGATTATATCACAAACCATACATGTCACATATATGGAATAATATACCAATCTGCATCACTACACACGAGTAAAGCAGACCACATATATCACTCCACATACCCACACACACAGGCTTCCGATATACCCTCATGAGTATAGAATTAACTTTATATTATTTGGCGTGAATCGTCAGAGTAGGACTCTTTGTTGTGTAATGTGGTAACCCTTTGTCTTTTATGGAGGTCTATCAAATAGGACAGATTAATCAATTGATATATCTTGAAATGAAACCAGTAATATCTCTAACTTAACTAGATTTATTTACCTAAACCCTTACTATAATTAACAACCAAAATAGTTATTAGTAAATGGCCTATCATGACAGCTATAATTAGAACTAAAAATTCCCTGTATGCAATATAAGATACTGAAGAAACCTATTACATGTGAAATTTAGGCCTACACTACAGTATTTGATATAAGATATTTTTATGTTAAATAATAAATGAATTGAAACTATTACTATATACTACCTAAGGAAGATAAAATATAACACCTAATCATCGGTAAAGTAATTAAGTTATAATATAGATGTCAACATTAATGTCAACAATATCCTAATACCCATAGTGTTAGGACTGCTTGGATATTATATTAATTTGTATGTTAATGAAATTAGGATTATGTTTGTTATGGGTCGTATAAGCAAAGTATAAAATATATATATATTCCTCTTCTCATATATTATAAATTATTGGAAAACTGTATATAAATATTAATGCTATATAGAAAGTCATTATATAGTTAATATAAAATAATGAATAATAATATATTTTGGATGAACAATTGTGGTGTACTGTTCCTCTCTTTATATTTTTATATAAATATATAAAAATATGGTGAGAGACTCCCGAAAAGCCACCCCCCGGCCAGCTGACGGCTGACCGCAACAACCAGGGCACCACCATCGTATAGTTAGGACGGATACAAGGATAAGGTCGAGACCCTCGTCCAAAATGTTTTATTACTGCTGATAATTGCTTTAGTAATTTCACGTTCAGGTCCGTATAGTGTAAAGGCTGTTTAGTATATTCTCGAGGCTGCAAGCAGACCTGAGAGCGATGCTTCAATATAATCTGCCTAGGAGTGCCAGCTTGTCAACGTACATCAGAGATGAGTCTACACGATTGTGACTTACGTGACCAGGAAGCTGATATATGCAACTCAGCAGTGTAATAGCACGCATGTGTGAATTCGAAGCCTGATAAATTGGAAGTCATAAGACGACCACCTGAACGTTTCATTTGCTTCAAGCATAAATCAACCGTGTATGACTATATTTCATACATTGACAAATTTATTCATTATATGATCTCGAACCCATAGGGATGGATCAGACAGGTAAATTGGGGAATTTTACCACCACCTGTATATACTATAATGTATGTAAATATATATAATATACAATCTCAAACCAATAAAGGATAGATCAATCAGGTAAATTGGGGAATTTACACCACCACCCGATATAGCTTATAGCATATGTAAATATATAATAATAGCAAGCAGATATATAGGGAGGATTTACCACCATTTGCAGTTAGTAATGTATATAAATATCAGACAGGCATATAGGGAATATTTACCATACCTTGTTTAGTCTGTATTATATATATGTGTTTTAGCTCAAGAATCGATCGTTGATTATTCAATCGTTTTAGGTCAACATTGGGCACTCAGAGGATACCAACACAAGAGGACATCTAGACCATCAGTACAAGCTGACAGTTCCATCTGGTTGATAGATTGAACCCCTGTCTCACAACACATTAAACTGACTTATAGGGTATGAAGTCTAAGCTCAGACATAACATGAGGAGGCCCAGTTATACCTACGACTGGTTAGACTTCTAGCCAAATCACTGTTTAATGATGCCGGAATGATCCGAAATCAAAACAATTCACTGCGAAGTCAATGGCTTTGATGACGGCCCAAGATATGTACTAACACCCCTTTAGTCACTTGCCTAGAATCCAATACAACCAACTCATGGACACAAGGAAACCCTATAATAAAACACATTTTGTAAGCGTCAAACGTTGAACTATGATTGGCATCGATACCCTTTGAAACCTCAACACATATACTTCACCAGAAGCACACATAGTGAATCTAGTTTATTTGTTGGGTGTAATGTGCCAGATAGAATATATATATTGTAAATACATATAAAATGTACCATGAATAAATGTTGTAGGTTATTGTAAATAATCTTACATGCAAGTAGTAAGCATACTCAATACATAAAGTAGGGCATCCATGCTTATGTATTTATATAAATAATATCCATTATATCAAATCGATAGTATTATAGAACTTGTATGCAAGCAGCACATTTTTACACATACATGTATACTTATAAAGCATTTGTAATTATATACATAATAACCCATGGAGGTATTAGATTCAATAGTATTTATAGGACTTGTATACATGTAGTACATAATCATACATATGTATATACTTAAATAGTATAATTAACAAATACATATGTATATAATATAGATATTACCTTTTAGGATATTCATTTTATTCTTGTCCCAAGGTTTGGTGTATATACTACCATATAAATATTTCATGAGCTAGAGTATGAATACATACATAATTCCTGGACCATAATAACACACGAGTGTTAGGATATTTTAATTCATTTCTTATATTGGACCCAGTATGTATAGATATTGTATGAGGTAGAGCACATGAATGCATATAGCAAATACCTAACTCTTGGAAAAACACATAAGTGTTAAAATATTTTAAGTCTTGTTTGTATTTCAAGCATTTAGTATTTTGTATAGGTTTTCTATGAAGTAGGTATTGAACCCATGTAATAATTACATAAACCCTAGTCTACAATAACACATAAGTGTTAGAATACTTAAACATTGTTTATATTATATACCTAACAACTATTCTACAAGTTTCCGAAATGAACCAGATTCAAGCCTGTACCATTTTGAATAACCTTCTACGAAGGAGGCTAGGCTTATTTCATATGTAATGGAAACATAGTTTGAAGGCAGCCATGAACTGTTAAGATAGTACTATAAAATTTATTTAGTATTTATTTCATATTAACCAATATGGAAGAAAAGTTTCAAGTTATTTATGACAATTCTTAGTTAATGATTTAGTTATGATTTATAAGAGTTTCTATAAGTATCGTTCGACGTTCCTACCGCCTATTCAATATTCTACGATGCACTATTATATCATATCGGCCGGTTCCTATATACTATAATGAACGTATAAAACGCTTACCACTACTTATAATTAACGTATTAGTGAGTTCCTATCTTAGCGTATAATGAACTTATAAAGCTTATAACTACTCATAATTAACGCCTAACCTACCACATCAATTGATTAACGTGTAATGATCATTTAACCCGCTTACAACTACTTATAATATAACGTCAAAATTTAACGCAATAATAATAACGTATTACTTAACGTATAATGAACGTTAAATCCGCTCACAACTAATCTTATACGCTTAAACTAAACATTTCGCTATTTTCCGTTCTATATCAGATTTAGGCCGTTCATACCGCTCTTACAAGCTAACGCCAGTCTTACATTATTATACTAGACGCATCGCAAATTACCGTAACGACTTAAAATTATACGCACCCTTACTTACTAGCCTACACTAATCTTATACCAATTATCCGCCCTACCTACCTTCTTAAACTTTACGCTTCGCAAATTACCGTAACGCATTAAAATTATACGCACTCTACTTACTAGTCTAGAATAATCTCATTATTCGCCTACCTACATTAGCCGAATTTAATATATCGTATCTGTTGACGACGGAATAGCATCATAGAAACTCGCCGACCCGTCTACACAGGTGATAAGAGCATAGGTGTAATTTGCTAAGCCTCGTAGATAACATGTATACGGCCGTTAAACGCAAGAAAGAGACGGGTCGGACAGAGATGCATATAGTCTTATGATATTTTAATTAAACCGTATATTGTTTTACTTTATTTAAACTTAACATATTTAATTAGTGATTATAGTATAAATAAGTATTGTCATGATAGCCTTAAGCTTGCCGAAAAATAAATATTTAATGTTTTGCGTTTCATTAACGACCCAAATAGATCCTGGTAAATGAGACCAGGCTATGGGCGTGCAGAACGCCGCCTGTAGTCCTGCACTCAAAGTAAATAAGGGAACCGGGTTCCAGGCGTGCAGAACGCCGCCTGGAGCCCGGGACCCAAAGGGGTAACGGAAACGGGGCTTCGGGAATGCAGAACGCAACCGGAGCCCCAGATCCGTGAGGTATGCCTGCACTACTGCCTACTCCATAGCGAGTAGGCCATAATGTTAGTGCAGGCAGAGGTCAGCGCGCCACAGCGCATGGTTATGCAATGAGGTAATCGCTCGCGCGCTCGACGCTTTATATTTATAGTCATGAAGCGGGGGGCGAGGAAAGTGCCCGTAAGAATGTCCCGCGTTTCGAAACTATGGATCATATATATGTAGGAACCCACAGGATAGGCTAGGATCTATGATGTTGTAAATATTGTAATAGCGATAAGGTAAAATAAGGCTTATGTAAAGTGCAATTAAATAAATAAAACAAAGGGGGTGTTACAACGAAGTGGGGGGTCGGCGGAGGCGGCATTGTATAAATATAGGGCGCCTTGCGAGGCCCGTTTTGTACAAAATCAAAATCAAAAATCATTCCGGTCTCGGCGCTCGCACCGTGCGGACGTGTCCGCACACCGTGACGTCATTCTGGCTCGCCCACCCGATATTCGGAATTTCGATACGGTCGATACACACACATTGTTGAGTCGGTCGTATAATACACACACCTTTTTGGTCGGTCGTTATATACACACACCAGGTTGCGTCATCGCAATTTTCATTGCGCTCTGACGCGGGGCTTTGTTTCCACCCCACACCCGCGTAGTTCGTTTGCGCGAACCCTCGTGGCAATTTTAATTGTTTACCCAATTTTAATTGTCACTAGGTCAGCTAGGGGACACCTAACGGTGCTAACGAACCTAGTTGGGGCGTGACCCGGGCGCCCGCCGGTTCCCCTTCAGGGAAACGGTGAACCCGGAAGTTGGCGTGGAACCACCGGCACAGGGGGAGTACCCTTGCCGACCCCAGGTATCTCCAAATCCGTCCTAGGTTACCTCCTCCTTATTTTCCTATTCTTTGTGGTTCTGTCTACCCACAAAGCAGTTAGGGACCCCTTTGCACAATAAGATCTGCAAAGGGGCTACAAGCTTAGGGCTCACCAGAGGGCGCACCCCCCTGCCTACACCCGGCAGGGGGACTAGGAAACACACAAACACACTAATCCCTCGGGCTGCTCCTGCCTGAGGGATGGCTACACCTCAAGATTGGTGGGTTCAGACCCTCCGTCTGCTTGAGAGTCGCGACCCGGCTCTCAAATCTTGGTACTGCCAGGAGATGAGGGGATTACTTCCCATGATGGAAATAATCCCTCCATCTCCGGCTGCCACCGCGACCCCCGCGAAAGCCGCGTCTTCCGCGCCGCCCCGAAGGCCCCTAAGGCCGCACCACCACCGAAGGCTCCTAAAGCCGCTGCCCCCGCGGCCCCTAAGGCCCCCACGACCCAAATAGCCCCTAAGGCTACCACCCCACCGGCCACTTTGGCCACCCCAACCGCGGCCGCGCCCGCACCCACCCCAGCCCCCGCCATTAGCGAATCTCCCGCTGTCGCTTCAGCCGCGCCTGATAGCGACATGGAAATCGACCTCACCGCCCAATCTGGTGACGACGACGGTTTCAAAGTCGTCACAAACCGTAAGTCCAAAAAGCGACTGCTTAACAGTTCGCCTCAAGGACACATAGATAAAGAGCCCAAACAGGCAAAAACCAAGGCCGACAGCCAGCCTCGCCGCGAGCGACCCCCGCCCCCTCTTATCATTAGAGACAAGCATCTCTGGCGAGATGTCTTAACCTCCCTTCCCGCCCACAACATCGTGCTGAAAGAAGCACGCGATATCCAACACGGTATCAAAGTTACCGTGCAGACCCCGGCCGACCATCGGGCCCTAACCCGCCTTCTAATTGACAGAAATGTCAATTATTACACATACGCTCTCGAAGAAGAGAAGCGCCTTCGCGTCGTCATACGCGGCCTTTCACAGGAGCTTGAGACCTCCTACATCCTGGAAGATCTCCAATCTCAAAACCTCCCTGTGCATGAGGTACACCGCATGCACAAAGGTAATTCCGAAAGGACACCATATAACATGGTGCTCGCCATCCTAGACCTCTCGGAAAAAGGCAAGGCAATCTTCAATCTGAAGAGCGTCTGTGGCCTTACTAATCTCCGCTTCGAGCGACCCTATAACAACCAGGCCCCCGGCAATGCCACCGCTGCCAACTTTATGGGCACTCGGCAAATCACTGCCACTCCCGCCCGAGATGCGTCAAGTGTCTCGGGGATCACGGGACCAGTGACTGCACGAAGACCCGGGACTCCCCCGACCCTCCGGCGTGCATTCTCTGCGGGAAAACCGGTCATCCCGCTAACTACCGCGGATGCCCGGCCGCCCCCAAATTCAAAAAGAACGCTAAGCGTTCTCCCCCAGCCTCCAAGGCCGCCCCAAAACGTCCGGCATTCGTGCCTGCACCTCTCCCGGCGTTCAACGCTTGGACAGGATTTCCCGCTCTGCCTTCCCAGGCTAGAGCTCCGATGCCCCTACCCAAACCCCAGCCGCAACCCGCCGCTGCCCCACCCCGCTCAGGCGCTCCCTCTTCCCTGTCGGAGGATCTCGCCTTGGCAATACAGTTTGCCAAGTCGCTTCCCTTCGACATGGAGGAGGTATCCGTCCTCGCGGAAAAATACAAAACCGCCACCACCTTGCAGGACCATCTGCGGATCGCCATGCAACATGGCCCGCTGGTGAAAATCCTGCTCAACATGCCCTAACTTACCTTCCTAATGGCTACCACAAGTAGGGAAAAACCCCGCTCATTGACTTTGGCTACATATAACGCCAACGGACTTAGAAATCAACGCGACTTGGTTCACGACTTCCTGGTCACCGATAATATAGATATTCTCCTAGTGCAAGAGACTTTCTTAAAGCCGAGTGTTAGAAATCCCCGTATCGCTAACTACAACCTGATCAGGCACGATAGGTTAACCTCCCAAGGCGGAGGGACACTTATCTATTACAAGCGGTACTTGCACTGCATCCCCATTGATACCCCCCTCTAGAGGAACTAGAAGTCTCCGCCTGCAAACTATCGATGACAGGCCATCAGCCCATTGTCATAGTTTCAGCATACTTAAAATGTCAGAAGCCCATCTTAGAAGACGACTTAAACGCCCTATTCAGTCTAGGTTCCGCGGTCATAATAGCCGGGGACCTAAACTGCAAACACCCCTCTTGGAACTGCCCTATTGAAAACGCCAAAGGCAAGGAGCTTCTCCGCCTCTCGGACAGGCTCCTCTTTGGCATTCTCGCCCCCTTGACCCCGACAAGATACCCGGACAGACCGGACTTACATAGCCCGAGCGTTCTCGATATAGTGCTACTGAGGGGAGTCTCTCTTCAGTTTCGCTCTATCGAAACACGGGACGACTTAGACTCCGACCACTTGCCGGTCGTACTCCAGTTAGGCCCCCCGACTGACTCGACACCACCGACGAAACCCGTCATAGACTGGCCCAGAGTCCGGGACTTGCTGGCAACAACAAGTTCCCCGGACTTGGACCGAATCCCAGACCCGATCACTTGCGCCCAGGACAACGATGTTGCCATCGAAGCCCTCACCAGCCACCTCCAAAGCGTGGTACGGGAATCCACTCGGCAGGTACCTCTCGAGGACCACCGACTGCCACTCCCGGACGACGTCAGAGACCTGCTGAGGGAAAAGAGGGCAGCATTCAGAGCCTACGGCAGCTTCCCCTCTTTGGAGAATAAAGCCCACTACAGGGCACTCCAACGTCAAGTCAGACTCCGTGTACAGGAAGTCAGGAACCAACGTTGGGACCGACTGTTAGAGGAGATCTCCCCAACTCACCAGGCTTACTGGCGACTGGCGAGATCTCTGAAAGCAGAAACCCTCTCGAGTATGCCACCTCTCGTGAGACCCGATAACACCAAAGCGTTTGATGACGACGAAAAGGCGGAATGCCTCGCCGAAAGTCTTGAGCTCCAATGCTCCCCCAATACCACCAATAACGACCCGTCTCACCTATCGGAGGTAGACGCCGAGGTCGAATATAGGTCCTCCCTCCCGGCGGAAACCACACTCGAACCGGTCACGGTAGAGGAAGTACAGGATTTCATCAAAGCCCTAAAGCCCCGCAAGGCCCCAGGCAATGACGGAGTCATCCATAAGCTTCTGAAAATCCTCCCTGCCCACCTTATCTTAATTATGGTAAGCATCTTCAATGCCGCCATAAATAACTGCCAATTTCCCAAGGCCTGGAAAGAAGCGGAGGTCATTGGCATCCGCAAACCAGGCAAATCGGCCTCAAAGCCCTCCAGTTACCGCCCCATCAGTCTACTCAGTTCACTGGGTAAACTGTATGAGCGAGTCCTCCTCACTAGATTGAGTGATTTTGCCTTCAGCAATAATCTCATCCCCCACGAGCAGTTCGGCTTTCGAGCTAGACACTCTTGCCCACAACAAGTGCTCCGCATCACGGAGCACGTCCTCTCTCACTTTCAACGCGGCGGACGAAGACCCTGGCCGACAGGCGCAGTTTTCTTCGACGTCGCGAAAGCTTTCGATAAAGTTTGGCACAACGGGCTGATATACAAGCTGTATCAGCTCGGTGTGCCAGACCGACTCGTCCTCATTCTACGGGACTTCCTCAAAGACCGTAAATTCAGATTCCGAGTGGAGGGCACCCGCTCCTCCTCTCACACCATCTCAGCAGGAGTCCCCCAGGGCTCTGCGCTCTCCCCCCTACTATTCACGCTGTTCACCAGCGACATGCCACGGCATCCCCATACCCAGCTAGCCCTATATGCGGATGACACCGCCATTTTCAGTAGCGACCCCAGCAGATACAGAATCTGCAAACAGCTCAACACCGCCGTCAAAGAACTAGGCGACTGGTTCCGTAGATGGCGGATTGAGCTGAATCCCGAGAAGAGTGCAGCCATCATGTTCTCCCGCAGCTGCCTCTCACCCAATACCCGCCCCTCCAACCAACTTATGCCCATCAAGTTATTCGACCAAGTTATCCCCTGGGCTAACGAAGTCAAATATCTTGGGGTAATCTTAGACAGAGGCTTGTACTTCCACAAGCATACCAGAGCGGTCGGGAACAGAGCATACTGGATCCTCGGCCGACTCTATCCGATGATAGGCAAGAAGAGTAAGATGAGTCTTAGAAATAAGATGACTCTTTACAAAACTTGCATCCGCCCCATCCTGACCTATGCGAGTGTGGTCTTTGGCCACGCCAGCGACGTTAACATCTGGAGACTGCAAAGAATCCAGAATCACTTTTTACGCGCTGCAGTCGACGGCCCGCGCTATATGCGGCTCGCCGACTTGCATCGCGACCTGGAGCTTCCCTCCATCAAAGACTATATAACTTCATTATCACGCAAATTCTTTGACCTCGCCCCCCATCACCCGAACCCTCTGGTGACGGAAACGGTCAACTATAAACCCACCCCAAACGCTCCCACGAGCAAACGCAGGCCTCGCAATATACTAATTGACGAGCCTGACGAAATCACACGTCAAATCGCGATTATGAACCCCCCGAGGCTCAGAACATCAGCCTGGCATAACAGACGCAGACACAACAGACGCCGGAGAGCCCTCGGCTCGAATCCCCTTACACAATCGTAAGACCCCACCAATCCATACTCATTACAGACACAAGTAGCCATACAAGATTAGCTTAGGCGTATTGCTGGAGAGTTTCTTCCGCCGCTTCTTCTCCTCCAGCTATAACACGTTGCGAAGCGGTAGTAACGATAGACTAGGATCGGCTCCGCCGGCGGAGTCGATAAAAAGTCCCCAAAATTTTTCACTTCAGCCTATTGGCCTAGCTCATTCAGCCCTTTGCGGCCTGTTTCCAATATAGAGTTAATCCCCCGCAGCGGTCGAGCCGAGGTCGAATCTCACAGGAGGTGCCTCCTCGAGCGTGCTGCTTCCAGGCTGAACGCCTCCGCTCCCACGGAGTCGGGAAGCCCCCAAAGCCCGGTATCGCTGAAACAGCCATCTGAGGCTATTCAGCTGAATCAGCTCCAAAAAAAAAAAAAAAGGCCCGTTTTGTAGTTCGTGATAAGCAGCAGTTCGCGCTAAGCAAAAGAAAGAAGCTCCCTCCCGCCGACCACGCAACCGTTGAAAGCCGCCCGTAGCAAATATTTCATCGTTTCATTTCGGCATCCTTTTCGCACCAGAACCAGCAACCAACCAACCAACAGTCCACTGCATCTCCAACAGTATCCGAATAACATATTCCTGTAATAATTCTGCAACACACATAGAAATCTTCAACAAACACAATAAATGTAAGAGAAATAAATATAGCTCTGTCAATTTGTTCAAACACTCACCAGAGTCGAACGCTTTTGTCCGACTTACCTTCTTCCATGTAGATTCTAACACCACCTATATAGTAGACTTACGACACTAGTCTCCTACCCTAAAATACCTTACCGACACTAGATATTCTACCATCTATACGCAGATCACAATTTCTAATTTGTTGATTCAATCAAGCCTACAATACCAGAATTAATTTACATGTCACCGATCTAGTAACGTATTAATTATTATGTCTAATATAATTCAGCAATATTTAAAACAACCCAATGCCCTTTTATTCTACTAAGTTTGTTGCATCAACCATGTCTTTTCCAGAAGACAAGTTATTAATGTTTGCTTATACATATTTTAGTTAATTTTACATCAAATTTTATTATATCTTAACCGAATTATTACTTTATAAAAATTTTACAATATTTATTTTTCTTTTACAAACCACCCTCTTAAATTGTCCATTTAAATTCGATTTTATACCGTTTAATTTCTTGTATAATTTTATTCTCTCATTTTTTAATCAGATTAAAGAGGGTAGACCTATTTTCAAATATTTTAGTGATATCAACATTATTCCATTTAGCGAACCCACGTATTTATTTTTGACGATTTAAAAGAAGGTATACTATTATTTAACGCGACTCTTTAAGATTACATTAAAATATTATATTATTTCCCGTATTAATTTGTTAAAGAACAAGATATTAGAATAATTTTACACGAACCGTTTATATGGTTTTTTAAAAGCAATTTAAACAATCATTTTTGATTAAAACTTATGAACTCACGTAATTTTTTACATTTTGAAATTTATTTAACAATTATAATTTTACCCTTTAATTTTAATTTAATTTTACGCTGATTGAATCACCTAGCTATTCTATATAAATATCGAACACGGAAGGATTTAACGTTACCTCGACGCAGCACTATGTAATTCTTTAATTTAATTTTAATTATTTAACGGCGCAGAGCGGCAGCGCTTCGCCCTAGGAATGGCCTCTAGGGGGTGCTAATGTACGACTAGCAGCACTTCGCGACGGTAATAGTAGAACGTAGACTGTCCCGAATCCTCTCGACCCCCAGTATTTATAGTTTTTCCCCTGATCTCAGTAATTTTCCGCTGTTTACCGTCTTTTTACCCCTCGCCTCAGTCCCTTGGTACCAGCACCACCATTTTTCAACCAATCAGAGAACAGCATTGCTTTCCACATAATTACTTGTAAAACTAAGAATTTTGAATCATTTTATTGTAAGAAAATCCTTTTAAAAGTATTTTGCTAACTTCTAACATAAATATTTCATACGTATTTCTAATAAATCCCGAAATATTCCATATTAAACGAAACGGCATCGTTGAAAGCGCCCTCTACTTACAAATCGTATCTTGTGTTTCTCTTTAATAATTTCTTGTTTTTCTATCTATAAACGTCTATTGCTTTATGCACGATTAATTACTTACATCTTTAACTATTTTATCTAATCACAAAATAGATATATCTCCTCAATAACGTAAATTAACTACAAAATGTTAATTTCCTACTTTTCAGAAGTACCTCCATTTATGCTACTTAATTTTAATTATTTCCTGCCTTACAAATTTAGTTATTCTTTATTGCATTTAGTATAGAATTACTAATTTCTAACTACTAAATTGTATATATAAATTTACAGTTTAAATTGTAATAACTAGCTATATACCCATAAACTTATATTGGTAATTTATTATCTTTTATTATGCGGCGCCATTGACTAGACCATTTTACCTTTTTTTCCTTTTCCTTAAATTTCTAAACCTAATCAGCTTTTGCAAGTGATATTACGTCTTCTGTATTAATTTAGCATATTTAGTCATAGATTTCTTAACCTTCAGCACACTTTTAACAAGGTAATTTGGCTTAAATCAATTTTGTCATTTTTCCCACTAAATCTCCATTCTGTTTTTGCCAATAACTTGTTTATTATTTAATATTTCTAAAATTTGTTAATTATACTGTGATACACATGATCTCTAACGTCTGCAATCCACTAGTATCTACTTTAATATGTGAACTTATTCAAATTTTTAATGTCATAACATAATTGTCTATTTTTTTTCAGAATTATGCTTTTGTTCTTTGAACTTGCTATCAAATGTAAAACACATGCTTCCTTGCGAAGCACAAGAGTGACACACTCGTCCCAAGCATATACTGATGTGTATATTCATACAAATAAGAAGAAAATTCTAAGGAATCAATAATTTCACAATGTGTTTCGACTGCTCCACAAATCAATGATTCCTGCATTCCCAACACAATAAAGGTAACATATTTTGTTAATTTACCATAGATTAGATGCTTGTGGTTATTTCTAATGCATTTTGCATGCCCTAATCTCTGAATTACCGAGGAATATCAGAATTTCCAATGCGATGTCTCTATGTTAACATTTCTTTGTTTCAGCGCCATCTATTATCGCAAGCTGAAACTACTTGAGAATAAAGAACGTCTGACAACGATTTATATGAAGCTCCCGCGTCATTTACGCCAGGTGTCATCATTCTCAATTTAAATTTTAATATATTCTATTAATAGAATATTATTATCACTTTTATTAATCAATATTTGATTGATTGAATGTGTAATTAATGTATTCAGTAAAATATATGCTCCTCACATGTCATAAACGTCTTTAATTGAAATTTTGATCATTTTATTTACATATATGATTTTAATTATATTTTTATATCAAACCCCCACCTTTTGGCAACGTTGGGTTCGTCACAAGTATTAGTAGTAATTTTTGGCGGCTCTCGAAAATTTGAAGCTCGTGCATGGTAATTCTCAAAATTACGACATGAAGTGCGTAACTCCTCAATCGATTTTATCACAGGGCAGCAAGCCAAAGAGCTAGCATAACATGTTCTAATATTGTGTAGCAATATGTCCAATTTTTCTTCTTCGCTTGTAATTTTAGATAACCGTGAGAACATACCTTCCATTATAGCTATATATATAGTTATAGACTCTTGTTCACCTTGTGTGCGGGAACGAATTTCATTCATCAACCTATAATCGTAATCGTGCTGAACGAAATCCTCCTTCAGAAGGCTACATAGTTGTTCCACAGAATCTATATCATGGCGCTTGCTGCAGAACCAATGAAGTGCATCACCTGTAAATATTTCCGTTGCGAAGGCTAGGATACGACTCGATGAGATTTGTCTAGCTTTAGTGAATTCTTCAATCTTTTGAATGAAAGCTCGCACACAGCTTTTGCCATCATATTTTAATTTAGATAAGTCAGTACTAATACCTCGATCACAAGTGACAGAGATATTAGTCACTGGAGAACAATCTAGATTGTCATTTGGATTTTTAAAAGAATGGGATCCTGTTGCTGGTGCTAATGAGTTGAGATCCTTATAAAATGCTCGTAAGTCTAGTTGACATGCTTTATATGCGGTGATGTCTTCGGATGATTCAGGGTGAATTCTAACTAAACGGTGATATATATGATGAGCGAGGTTTTCAGATCTAGCATGTAGGCTTCTATCAAATTTAGATTTTATAATTTGTATGTTATTTTTTAATTTAGATAAGCTCTTTTGGGCACCTTCAATGTCGTCGGAAGGTTCTAAGTGTGACTCTAAAATATCTTCAGCAGGCATAGATATTATTTGTTTTATGATTTGTTTCCTAAGATCCCTCACATTATCAGCTGGTACCTCACCCCTGATCTCAACTTCGTACTCCAGTTCAGTTTTTTGTAGTGAAAGGTATTTAATTTCGCGAGACATTGTTTATAAGAATAGTAATTAGAACGTGATATAATAAAGAAGGAGTAATCAGGTATGTTGTGCAGTTATTCACAATAATCAAGTAAAAATCTAATTGAAAATGTATTACAATGAAGAAGCAGTGACAGAAAATAAAAACAAAGAGAGAAGAAAAAAAAATAGTAAAAGACGATATAGAAATAATTATTAAAGAAAGTGAATTAATACTTTGTAAAGAATAGAAATGTGAAACAATTGTGCTGATTGTTTTGTATTGTCCGATCCGTTACAATATTATTAAATAGATTTATTAGACGATATTGTTTTCTTAATACATTTTTGTTAATTTTATACTTCTATCAAAATGTAATTTCACTCATTTGAAACAATGGTGTTGAGAAAAACGATATCGCTTGACAATAAAAACAATCATTGACCAATCACCACAAAAAGTAACCATCTACAGTATCAAAACCAGCGCAAATAAAATGAAATTAAAACCTTCTATTTGGGCGTTGTTTAGGCCAATTATTTCGATTGGTTCATCTCCTTGATTATATGATCGGAATGAAGTCAGTCGCGCCAACATCTTCCGATCTGTGCCCTGCTAATGAGGCTCATTGGTCAACGACACTGTGTCGTCACATAATGTGACTAGAGGGACATATCCGCACCACCGCGACAATAAGTCGAAAGTCGCCTACCTGACCGCGCGCGTATAACGACCCGCGCCGTAGTCATATGAACTACCTATTTTAATATTTAACCGCCATTTTGTGAATTTGTGTACCAAAAAAGACTTTATTATATTCTACTGCGTGTGCAATCAAATTTGAACCTCGACGACCGCTGCCAGACGTCTCCAGGCTTGCCGATTTGGGAGAAGTGCAGTTTCGGGAGGTTAAGGTTAGTGGCATGATTTTCCTTCCCATATCATCAATCGGATGCAACGATTGATCTGATTGTCCTGCCGTCCACTGCTCTTGAGCTATACTATCGAAGGCCGCACCAGTCCAGGAGGTAGGGCAATATATATTACAACCGCCGCCACGTGGTGTGCTATAGGGGAGGTGGGGAAGGACCTAAAATTTTACCCTGGCACCACCACATTTTATGGTCACTTCGAGCCGTATTATATATTTTTATAATATATTATTTTCAGTCCTATATATGTATATTTATTTACTATGAAACCCACTAATCTTTAATTACATCTTAATAGTATATCTAATTACGTTGCACACGTTCCTGGATAGACAATTTCGTATATCCTACCGCGCCAATAGTGTAAGTTAATCACTGGCATAACTATAACGAGGATATTTTGTCAAGTTATTTATTGTGTCGTGCTCATTTTCATATAATTCATTTATTGAATTATTCGCCGTAACGAACCTATAAGTTAATTAGGCAAGTAGGCATTTTACCGCTCCTTATTCCCGCTAAAATCATTGCGATTTTAATTATCACGACACGTAATATTGATAAAATATTTCTTTGTACAATATACGTATCATTTTTTCTCGCGCGATCATAAAGCAGGTAGGCTTATTATTCACACAATACTACGAACTACGCTGAGTTCGACCGCGACTTATTCCCCGCTATTCTTAACACATTTTATATGAATTAATTTCATATCTTACGTACTTACTTTATAAAGTACATATCTTTTGTTTATTTATTAATTAAAAATGGCTACTGAAAAATCCAAAAGGAAAGTTGAATTGCTTGTTGCTAAGCGCGATTCATACTTTGCATACTTACAATCAATTTATGATTGCATTCCGGACTCGGATTCTGATGACAACATTATTGATAATTTTCTCACAAAGTCTCACAGTATCTCTGATAATTTTCGATCTGAATTTGTTCAAATCGTTGATGATTTGAATAATTCGTTAGATGTTTCTCAAAAACCTAATTTTGAGTCTGTTTGGTCTTTTACCGAGTTATATAATTGCATTATAAAGTCACGAGAAGGTTTTTCTAAAAAACAGTCGTCCGCATCGGGTTCAAAGTCCAATAGCGACAGTGAGCTACGATCCAACGTTAAGTTGCCGCGTATTGAACTCAAACAGTTTAATGGCGATTTAAATGATTGGCCTTTGTTTATAGAAACATTTAACATGTTAATTCACGAAAATAATACGTTGAATGACACTGAGCGCATTCAATATTTATTATCTTCGTTGTCTGGAAAGGCACGAAGTATCTGTACAGGTATTACACCTGCATCGAAAAATTATTTACCGCTTTATAATTCATTAATTGACAAATATCAGGATGACCGCGCCCTTGCATCTAATTATATAGATCAAATATTAGATTTTAAACCAATTTCCAATTTAAATTCAAACATTTTAGAGTCATTTATTGATAAATTTACAACAACTTACACCGCTTTAGAACAATTAAATATAGATAATTTTAAAGAATTTATTTTCGTACATATTGGTCTTAAAAAATTAGATTCAGAAACCGTAAAGTCTTTTGAAACCGCTTATCGAAAACCGGGACAGTTACCCACTTACAGAGAATTTGTTACTTTTATTCGAGAACAAGTTAAAGTTTTGGAACGAACTTCTAAATCCGAATTAAAACCTAAAACTTATCAAAATAAAAATTCCGCTAAAATATCTCGGTCTTATATATCTACGCAACTTAACAAAAATAGTTGTATTTTTTGTAATAAAAATGACCACATTCATTTATATGAATGTTCGGATTTCAAAAATATTGTTCCTCAGAAACGTTTTAATTTTATAAAACAAAAACAAGGCTGTATAAATTGCCTAAGTTTATCGCATACTTCCGCTAAATGTAAGTCGAACCGTACATGTACAAGATGTCAAAAACGTCATCATTCACTTTTACATTTCAATACTAATTTAAATCTCAAAACTTCTAATACATTGAGTGATATGAACAACGTCGATGCTCAAGCGCAGCAAGTGACACCAAGCGCGCACGCTCCGTCTGTCGCCCTCGCTATGCATACCTATGCATGTAGCTCGCTCGATAGTGAGTCCAGCGGCATGCCGCGTTCGAATGCTTTATTATCCACCGCGCAGGTATATGCTTATAAAAATAACCCTCGGAATAAATTACTTGTTCGTTGCTTGATAGATAATGCATCTCAAAATCATATTATAACAATTTCGTGTTGTAAAAAACTTAACGTAAACATTTCACCGCTAAATAATTCATTTATTAAAGGCGTTGGTTCGAGCAGTCGTCCGATTTATGGTTATACTAACTTAACTATTGAGTCGCGAGTTTCGCCGCATAAGTATAACATTAATGTTTTAGTTGTTGACCGTATTACGGATGATTTGCCAACGCGTTATATAGATGCATCGCATATGTATTTCATTAAAAATATACCTTTAGCGGACAATGATTGGAACGTGCCCGCTCAAATTGATATACTTTTAGGTTCGCAATTATTTCCATTTATTTTATTGAATGGCCGCGTCGAGGCCCCTCCCCCCGCTCCACCGCTACTGGAAACCACATTCGGTTATATTTTAATGGGAGATGTCTCTTGCATTTTATCTGAAGATTCAGATATTGTATCTACCGCTTGTCTTTCACTGACTGACAGTGAGTTGAACAATTCCTTACACAAATTCTGGGAGTTAGAGGAGTTACCTAGCCAGTCTTTCTCCAGCCCTGAGGATATTGCTTGTAAGGAAATTTACAGTTCGATCGTTACTTGTCGTAGTGACGGTCGATATACTGTGCCGCTTCCTTTCAAGGACAGTGAGTCCTTGTTTGGAAATTCTCGTGCTACTGCACATCGCCGTTTTCTGAGCCGGAAACGTAAATTTATGTTCTCACCCGCACTTCGAGATAATTATAATAAAATAATTCGCGAATATATAAATAATAAATATTTATGTGAAATTCCACCCGAGTTAGATTCCGACAAGGGTTACTTTACACCGCACCACGCCGTGCTCCGCACAGGCAAGAATACCACTAAGGTACGCATTATTCTGGACGCTAGTGCCAGGACACAAAAAGGGCTGTCATTAATTAATGACATTTTTCACGTTGGTTCTAAGTTACAGGCCGACCCTTTTAAACTTTTATTAAGTTTCCGCCTTTTTCCAACCGCTACATTTGATAGTATTGAACAAATAGACTTACAAACATGTGTTATTAATGACGATTGTAAGTTTCTAAAAATCTTATATAGATTTAAAACCGCCGAAGACATTCGTGTCTTTCAGTTTTTACGCATTTCTTTCGGATTGAAGTCCAGCCTTTTTGTAACAATGCGCACTATCCGTCAGCTGGCTTCGGACGAAAAATGTCGTTATCCTGCTGCTGTCACTGTGGCAGAGATTTCTCTTTACATTGAGGATCTGGTTTCCTCCGTAGCTACCGTTGATGAGGCAATTGACATTGCTAAGCAATTAATTGCTATGTTTTCGTCAAGAGGATTTGATCTAGTGAAACTGGCAAGTAATTCGGTTGAATTAGTCTTTGCATTACCGCCGTTGCACCGTGCACCTGTTGCCTTCACTTATGAAGCTGGAATGAAGATTTTAGATCTTGCTTGGCATCCAGTTAAAGTCAGTTTTTATTTTAGTGTCAACATGTATACAACGATTTGTACGAAACTCACAATCTTGTCTTCAGTTGCTAGATTGATTGACGTTTTAAGTTTAGTTTCACCGATTGTTTTGTTCACCAAATTTCTCTTCAAAGAACTTTGGAATGTCAACATAGATTGGGCTGACGCACCACTAGATCATATCTCCGTTAGCTTCTTCCAACTTGTAAGAGAGCTATCATTTTTGTCCAAGTTACAGAACCCGCAACATTTAAATGTGTTAAATATTTATAAAATGAATATTTCCTTTTTTTGTCACGTTAGTATGAGAACATACTGTAGTTTTCTTTACGCGCACATAACCGTTTGGTTAAGTAATATTCTAATAGACTTGTCTTGCTCTAAGTCTAAAGTTCGTCTCAAAGTATTACCATTTACCCACTTAGAGTTATACACCGCTAAGCTTTTGTATAAGCTGGTTCATTATATTTACGAATTGTGTATTATTCGCTATCCTATTTATAATATATACGCCGTAATTGATTCCACGATAGCTTTATCGTGGATTCATTCTTACCCGCACCGCTGGTCCTTATTCGTCTCAGATAGAATAGCAAAATTACACACATTGCAAAAGATTTATTTCATAATTGATTTTACATATTTCAAAATTTTGAATTCTATACCAATTAATGTTAAACTTTTTGGCCTATATTTCTATTATAAAGATATAGTTTACGTTGGAGATAGGCTACATATAACTGACTTGCTTTATGCCCTATACCCGCTTACACCAAGGTGTAATGTTACACTATTTCAGGGGCCGCAAGGTTTTGTCGAAACGGTCTATCTAGGACGTGATGGTATTGTTAGGGTCGCACTTGTTAAGACTCAGAATAGTACTTTTAAGCGTCCAGTAGTTAAACTATGTCCACTGCCTTCCCAATAATTTCGCTTTACTCATTTTTATAATTTAAGTTATTTTTATATTACTTTTAGTTACCTATGTATGGTAAGATAATAATAACATTGCGTTATTTTTATTATATATTGGTCCCTCTTACATATTTTATTAACCCGCTTATATACTATATATATTGTATTTATACCGCTTCTCTAAACCGCTCTTCCGTGAGGCCTTTGATAGTATGGCGTAGGTCTGTTTTGAAAGTTTAACCTGAGAACTTTCAAGGCGGGGTGGATGTTTAGGCCAATTATTTCGATTGGTTCATCTCCTTGATTATATGATCGGAATGAAGTCAGTCGCGCCAACATCTTCCGATCTGTGCCCTGCTAATGAGGCTCATTGGTCAACGACACTGTGTCGTCACATAATGTGACTAGAGGGACATATCCGCACCACCGCGACAATAAGTCGAAAGTCGCCTACCTGACCGCGCGCGTATAACGACCCGCGCCGTAGTCATATGAACTACCTATTTTAATATTTAACCGCCATTTTGTGAATTTGTGTACCAAAAAAGACTTTATTATATTCTACTGCGTGTGCAATCAAATTTGAACCTCGACGACCGCTGCCAGACGTCTCCAGGCTTGCCGATTTGGGAGAAGTGCAGTTTCGGGAGGTTAAGGTTAGTGGCATGATTTTCCTTCCCATATCATCAATCAGATCATGCAACGATTGATCTGATTGTCCTGCCGTCCACTGCTCTTGAGCTATACTATCGAAGGCCGCACCAGTCCAGGAGGTAGGGCAATATATATTACAACCGCCGCCACGTGGTGTGCTATAGGGGAGGTGGGGAAGGACCTAAAATTTTACCCTGGCACCACCAGGCGCCACTGTTACGTTGAGCTTGAAACACAAAAGAAAACAACTAAGCTCAATAAATAACATATACTTTATCAGATAAAATAGTTCTCAGGGCGTAGGTTGCATGAGAAAAAGGTTTTGCGCCGGCTTATCTACCACACGATACTCTCCTTAAGCTGCGGTCAATTGGCGCACGTAGACTCTCGACGTTCCAGAAAAACGCTGTAGTCGGCGGCAGAAAAAACGCTCGTTTGCGTAGAATCGCAGGAGTCTTCTTAGGGTGTACTTGGTCCCTGGGAAGCCATAGGGGTGCATAATTAGACATCACGTCTGTGAGCGTACCCTGACTGCATCATTCCACAACGAATAGGTAAGCGAGAGATAGTGGGAGATATGTAATGGTTAACGTGGTGATGATGCAGTCAAGGACAATTTACATAAAGCGGACGGACTTGCGAAGCTGCTAATTATTCTATAGCTAGCTAACTAATGGAAACAGTGATAATATAACTACAACTACATAAACTTGTATCGACAAAACGGTTACAAAAATATACATTTCATACAAGCTTAATAGGACATAATAATAAACGCACAACTTACCCGATTACGGGGAAAATCAGTTGAATATAAAGAAATAGATACGATTCTTTATAATAGAACAATGAAAGCACTTTTGAGTAAATTATTTAGTTTAGAATGATACGCGTCTTAACGTTCTTGCAGAGACAATCCTAACGGCTCAGTTTTAACGCCCGCTGTCACTTTTTTATGACGTATCAGCGGCCCAATGTTGCCGCGACAAATATAGAATACTTTATTTAACCGAACGCAAAGTCTGACATTCTCTTACGCAATATTGAATATCGAACAATTATTCAATATTGCGGGTAGGTAATTTAGAATTGTCAAAGTCAAATGCGTTTACTGTCTTCAGTAATGACTTAAGACAGTTGGGTAGTTAATACAATGTTTACATTATGTGTTTATACTATTTGCAATTAATTTATATGTTAATGTGGTATTATAATAGTGTAAAGAAAAATCATATAAGTACACGGTGTAACAATATCCTACCAAGCAACTTTATGCCGAGTGTCAAGTCTTAACAGTCCGACAACTATATGTGCTTAAATCTATCTTAAGGAAACATAAAACCGCAAGTACTTCAGACAGTGACAGACGTGTAAAACTAACTGTGTGCCCTATTCTACGTTGTAGAACTACTTTCGCCCAAAACCAGTACAATTTCCTTAGTTGTAAAGTTTATAACATTGTAAACAGCAAGCTAAATATTGTTGGTCTCAATCGCTATGAAGTCAAAGCAAAAGTGACCCCTTGGCTGCAAGGTTTATCTTATGACGAAACAGAAGAACTGCTTACATACTTGTTTTTAAAATAAACTCACACTCAAACACACCCTTATACATGCACGCACACACACGCACATACACACACACACACATACACGCGCCCACACACACACACACACACACACGCACACTAACACACTCATCACATTATACGTAAATATATATAATGCACCCCTAAATTATTAAAAAAACTAAAACTTAATTATTATATGAATTAATAAGCTCAACTCACCCAATCTATACAATGAAATAAAAAAATGGAGAACATAATCATGGCCGAATGTGACCCCCAAAATACAGGCCTGTCCTAGTTTGGAGGCAAACCGACAACTTAATAATCTCAAGAAATGTACCTAGCATAAAAATATTGTACATTGTATTGTATTGTCTGTTGTTTATAATTATCATATAATTCAATTTATTATTTTATAAATGTTTCATCTTAAAACTTAAGTAAACCGCTTAAGTGATGATATAATTATTAAATGATAGAAAAAATGTCATATGTATTGAATCCCTAATTAAAATGTGTCATTAATACTGTATACAATTCAATTCTAAACCTAAGTAAATTAATTATAAATCATCAAATCTGATAATAATGTATTATATTTATTTCTAATGTGTAAATGTGAATATGAACTTGTTTTAGCTTGTATATTCGTTAAACCGTTTCGTTACCCCACCTAAGAGTTTATTAGATTTTTATGAAAATTGGTTCACTTGTCTCTCCGAAACGTAATAGCAATATTTAAAAACAAAATAATTGCAGCGGCAAACGTATTCGAAGCTTACGCAGGCGTAGCCACCGGTTTACACTTGTGTATGATAATCGTAATATGTCGGTACCTATGTAATTAATATTAATTTCCTATCATGTCATAAAAAATACCTAATTTGGTAAATATTAATGTTGTGTCGTATGTGAGGGCAAGGAAGGAAAAGGGACTCACCCGGCTTTGATCCTCGCACCTGGACCCCGCACAGATTTGATAATTTTTTGGTTTTAACTTGAACGTACGTGTCGTGTCGGTTGAGAGATAATTTTTGATGATGGATTTTGACGTTTGCAGTCGACCGCGAGACAGATGGCGCCATCTCTTGATATCTTCAGGTTTCCCTTTTGTCTCCTTTTTTTTGCCGAGTTTATGGACAGGGAAGGGTTTAGAAGGACAAAAGGAATTAAGGCTTAGGTCGACACATGTCCCCCCTCTAGAAATTCCTTTAGGGATTTCTAAAATAATATGAAATTGGCATTATGCCAGAAGTGATATCATTTGAATGAATGATAATTCTACCAAAAGAAATAATGGTGGACATAAATTCCAAATATTGATTATAACTGGAACATCTATCTATCTAGTGCTTAAAGAAAACTTGGGATTATGTATACTATATTTTTAAATTAAAGTAAACTTATTATGTAAACTATTTTTATATTTGAGTTTATATTAATTTTAATTTTATTTTTTAATCGGATAGAGGCAGGGGACATACTTTTACAACCGGTCGTTTGAAAATACCCTTTTCAGTGCGTAGTGTAACAACACGTACTATACCGTCCGAACCTGGATGAATAGCAATTATTTTTCCTAGTCGCCATTTTAGCGGAGTAACATTTTGATCCACAATCACTACTACATTTCCAATTTTTAAATTTGCCTGATTGTGGAACCATTTTAATCGTTGCTGGAGGGTATGAAGGTAATCCCGTTGCCAAATACGCCAAAAACATTGAGTAATTTTTTGTACCATTTGCCATCGTTCACGAGCAGATATGTGTTTATTTTCCAATTGAGGTTCAGGTAGAGCCACTAACGGACCTCCAGTCAGAAAATGACCAGGTGTCAGAACATCAACTTCATTAGGATCTGAAGATATCACACAAAGTGGACGTGAATTTAGGATAGCTTCTGTTTTTGTAACTAATGTATTCAATTCTTCGAAGGTAAGTACCTGTAAACCCACTACACGTTTTAAGTGATACTTCATTGATTTCACACCACTTTCAAATATTCCACCAAAATGACTCCCCGTGGGAGGATTAAAATTCCAAATTATTTGACGTTTTGTTAAATTTTCGCAGATTTCCCTTTTAGAATTTACTAGAAAATGATTAACTTCACTCAAGTACCGTCGAGCTCCTACAAAGTTAGTACCACAATCTGACACGATCTGATTGCAGAGGCCACGACGGGACACGAATCGATCTAGAGCTGTGATAAAGTCAGGGGTCGACAAATCCGAAACGACTTCTATGTGTATGGCTTTTACTGCCAAACATACTATCACACAGAGATATGCCTTGTTAATACGAGCATTTCGTCTACGACTTTCCTTAATATGAAATGGTCCTGCAAAATTAATTCCTATATTTTGAAAGCACCTTGAAGGTCGGACTCTGGGAGGTGGTAAGTCACCCATCAAAGGTTGATTAATTTTTGGATTTACCTTGTGTTGGGTTCGATAGCGTTCACTTTACTGCGGACTGTATTTTGTTTTAAATTCAAAGAAAACGGCGAGGTGTGTATTCCTCAATATTTATTAACCAACTGACTTATGTTACTATACCTCATACAATACAAATAATGCAAATTGAACGGAACATACCGGCCCCCAAAAAGCGGCACAAGCCTTTTCCATCAAATGCCATGACAACAAAAATAATTAGTTTTAACAAAATTATTCATTTATAAGAAATAGAGATACCCCAAATTATATAATCCAAAACATACTATATGAATCACTATTAAGAAAATCACTGCAATCAAAATTGTTAAAAACTATATCAAATTGATGAAAAATTATATAGCTAAATTATTATATCATAAAAAGTAAACTTTCAAGCAATAATTATAAGCCTCATAAATGCTCTAACAAGCATATATTAACTTTTGCAAATATTACTTTAGGTATAAAAATTATTCATATTAAACCTTCAATACAATTCAATTATTTAAAATATCATAAATGTATACAATACTTCAAAATGTATAGCACAAAATCTATAACAAGTTGTAATAAGTATATTAAGTAATAAGTAAAAGATAATAAACATCATACAATTCAATTCAATTCAATTAAAGATATTTGTACTCATGAATGAACATTACATATTATTGAATTTTAATATTGAATAAAATACATTCTTAATAGAGTTGTGCATACATTGTGGACGCATTATCCATGGGTAAGTCGATTGTGTACTTTATTTTAATTTCTTTTTATTTGCAATATTTTTGTATACCATTTACTATCTATGTGTATGTTTCAGGTATGTTGCAGACCAAACTAATAGTTTAGTATTATCCATATTTCATAGTCATTATGGACCCTCAGGTAAGTATATAAAATATCTTATATAAAATTCAGTTTATCATTTTCATAACTTTAGAATAAACTTTACATGTATCCTCTTTTATAAAAATATAAATAAACTTCAAATTCTTTAATTTCTAAATATGTTGTCTTATCCATGTTATACTAAATTTTCATAGTTTATTTTCATGTTTAATTATCCTTTTGTTTCAGAATCTTCTTGGCTGTACTTTGATCTATGTTTATATAGTTGCCTCTAGTTTATGAATTTTGTAGTTTACAGGGCAGGAGTACACTAGCTGGTTCCTATAAGTGTTGATTTCCTTTTCACATCTTAGAAACTGAGTATGTCCCCTCTTTCTTATTTTCTTTTATACAGCTATCTGGTGGAAAATACATTGCTAAATTTCCTTTGTCTTGACTGAAAACTTTTCTAAAGGACTGCTCGTTATATTTTTCTAAATGTTCTTCTTTTTTGAATTTTGAATTTTTCTTCAAATATCTTTCAAGTTTCTTAGATCCTTTTATAGAGTAATTGCTATAATAATAATCCTTTGATATATCCTGTTTTATATTCGATGACAATTTATTTAAATATCTTCTTTCTTTATTTCTACTGTGGCTTCCACTAAATATTGTTTGACAATTTTCCATCTGTTTTACTTTCTTTGTTTCAGGTTTTATTTCTGAAATGCGGTTTAAGTTGCTGTGATTTATGATTACGATTTCTTCTGGACATCTTTCTTGCATTGTTCCAAATAGGATCCATCCTAGGTTTGTATCTTGCGCACACGGGGAACCAGGAGGTCCTTTGATTATCTTATCCTTCCAAATTTGTGAACATGCTTGAACTCCTAGAAGCAAGTCTATTCTTTCTTTTCGATAGAAGTCTGGATCCGCTAATTGTAGTCCTTTTAAATGCGTCCAACCATGCATAGGGGGTTGAAATGTCGTCGTAGGTAGGTGTGTGGTTGGTCGCGTGGTCATGATATGTGCCTCGATATTGAGCTTGAAATTGTCCTCATACTTTGAAAGTAACTCAATATTGACCACGTGATTGCTTGTAGTCCTCTTTAAACCAACACCTGTGATTTTTCCCCTTGTAGGTATCTTCTTGATGTTCAATGACTGTGCTGCACTTTTACTAATGAAGTTGGCCTGCGAACCAGTATCCAATAAAGCACGTAAGGTTGTGATGAATCCCTTCTCATTTCGAACAGGCACCAATACTGTAGGAAGCAAGGCCGTTGATTTAGTTGCTGCAAAATTGGAGACTATCTGGTTGCTTATGTCTTCAACGTTTTCTTCTTGGCTATCGCTCTGACTTTTTTGTCTATGTTGAGCTTGGGATTTATTTGCTAACTTGGAGGCGCTCTGTACGTGAAGTAAAGAATGATATCGTCTTTTACAGATGCGGCATGAAGATGAAACTCGACATTTGAACGCAGAATGACCGACACCCAGGCAATGGAAACATAAGTTTTTATTTCTGACAAACTCATTTCTATCTTTAGGTTCTAGTTTGCTAAATTGCTTGCACTGACTTAACTTATGATTTTCTTCACATTTTGGACAAAAGAGAACTGTTAAGGTAGATGCCACATGACATGACTTTTCTTTAAACGCGTGGTTCTTCTCTCTTGTAGCGGATGTGAAGTTGGTGTTGTAAACGAGTTCAAGTGTACGATATTGTCCTTCCAAAAATAGTTCTAAGTCATGCCAGGTAGGTAAATCATTCCCTTTTAAATTATATGCATAGTCTTCCCAACATTTATGAGTCTCAATATCCAGTTTTTGTACCACATGATAAGTTATAACTGGATCCCAAGATGCTACAAATACTCCTTCATTTGCTAGCCCTTTTAAACATTGCTCCGTAGTGTCTTAAAGCAATTTTATTTGGCTGGCTGTTTGGCTAGTACATCGCTTTTGACCAAATAATCTTTGTAGCAACCCATTTACAATTAATCTTTTATTTCCGTACCTTTTATTAAGTATTTCCCAAGCTTGTTCATAATTGCTTTCAGTAATCTGTATATGTCTAAGTAATAACTCAGCGTCACCTTTGAGACTTAACTTTACGTAATGGAGTTTAGGTACTTTACTCAAGGATTTATCATTGTGTACCAGTGTAGTAAATAAATCATTAAACGAACTCCAGTCTTCATATTTGCCTACAAAAGTGGGTAGTTCTATCCTAGGCAATTTTTGCCAATATCTGATACGGTTGTTGCGTAACGACAGTTGCTGTCGTTACGCAACAACCGTATCTAGGTAATAGCAAAGGATTAATCGCAGTTTGTGGTAAAAGAGAGTTTTTAAGTCGCCCACCTACTCGTAGAAGACCTATTTCATCAATATAGGGATTAAGCTTCTGTATAGCACGGCTACAGTTTTCCTGCCTCTTGATGCAATTAATTTCTTCAGAAAATCCTTTAGTTTGTGCTGTTTTTACTAGTATCCGAAGTGCCACTTCTAATTCATCAGTAGTCAACCCGAAAGTAACGCGTACTATTTTATTGCCTTTTGCGTCTTACTTGTTTTACTCTTTTAAGTTTTGTACGACAAACTTGACAAGTTTGAACAGTAGCACTGCTGCCATGAGCTCAAGCCTGGGAATTGACAATAATGGTTTTAACGGTGAAACTTTTGATTTGCTAATCAACAGTCCAACCTTTGTACTTCCTTCAGAGTTAATACTAAGAATGTAAATACAAGCTGTATATCCACGCGATGAAGCATCACAAAACGCTACGAGTTGGACTGAATTAAAATCCTTAATTAACAAATGTCTTTCAATTCGTAGTTCTGAAAGGCAAGGTAGTGTAGAAAAAAATTTGTTCCATTTTTTCTTTATTTCTGAAGGTAGGTAGTCATCCCATCTTAGGCTGAGTTTCCATAAATCTTGCATTATTGCATTGCATTTAACTACAAATGTACATGGTGACAAAAAACCTACGGGATCAAATATACTGGCTAATATTTTAAGAACTGACCGTTTTGTTGATAGTGTGTCCGTAAAGTTATAGTTAAATGAAAAGCAGTCACAACTAGGTAGCCAAATCAATCCTAAAACTTTAATTGAAGAAGACAAAGTGTCATCTTGGAAGTTAATAGATGTAACTTGCTCAGTAGTTATACGAGTGAGAAGGTCAGTATACTTGCTCGACCATTTGCGAAGTTCAAAGCCTCCACTCTTTAAAAGAGATATCAAGTTATCTTCTAGCATGCAAGCTTCAGAGATTGTAGGACAAGACCATAATACATCATCAACATAAAACCCCTGGCTAAGAACGTGAGAAGCGATCAAGTCTGGGTTATCGTAGGCAAGCTGATTTCGGCGCGGGTGGGGCCTCTAGGGGTATAGAGGTTCTCACTCACCCGCACATGCCGTCGAGATGAGAGCGCGAGTGTTCCGCGCACGCTCATCTCTCTTCCCGTGGGGCGCGTTACAGACCGCCCCACGCCGAAAAGACCCAGTCGTCGCCGGGGGAATAGCTACCCCGGCATTGGAAGAGGCCCAGTGAGCGGTGCCCACGCCTACCAGGGCAGCGGAGTTGGGAAAACCGCATACACGTAGCCCTGGCATAAGTCGCAGGACGGAACACCCGGGGGTTTTAGTGGGTATCCCTAAGTGGGGAGTGGCAATAGCGTGGCACCGGTTCTGACCCCCGATCTGGCGAATCCCACACTATCTCACCGGGTCGCGAGAATCCCCCAGGCTTCTGTGCCTGTCGCGGCTTAGTCCTCAAACGGATTTCCCCTGGCCAAAAAAAAAAGGCAAGCTGATGTAACCTACGCACTTTTATATATGGGGCACTTCTAAGACCGTAAGTATTAGTTTTTAGTTCATAAGTTCGAACTGGCTCAGAAGAGGACTCACGACAGAGTATGTGTTGATACTTTCTTTCGGATGGCACAATCTCTACACATCGATACATTTTCGATACATCCGCTGCAAAACAAACATCATATAATCTAAAACGACTTATAATTTTGAATATATCCTGATGTAGTTTTGGGCCGGTCAATAAAGTGTCATTAAGTGACAAGCCGTTAGTAGTGGGGGCTGAGCCATTGTATACAACGCGTAACGGCGTGGTTCTACTAGAGGGCCGCAACACACAATGATGTGGGATAAAATATATTTGGGGTCAGTGCCTTTGTATATTTCCATGTGCCCTAAAGATTCATATTCTCTCATAAAGTTAATGTACGAATTTTTTAGTTCCGGTGAATTATTTAACTTACGTTCTAATTGAAGTAATCTTCTAAGGGCTAAATCATAAGAATCGCCAAGAAGTTCATGGTCTGGATTTAATAAAATAAGGGAGACATAACGACCGGTTTCGCCGCGATAATGAGTATCATGAAATATTTTTTCAGCAAGAATGTCTTGCGGATTTTAATATGGAACTTCGCAAGGCAAAGACTCCACTTTCCAAAATTGTCTTAGAATGTCATTGAGGTTATTTTCTTCGGCAGTGTACGACACTGCTGGCAAAGAGGTAGTAGCAGAAAATACATGAACGTCATGGTTTAAACCTTCTATCACCATATACGGCATCCTTGTTACGTTGAGCTTAAAACACAAAAGAAAACAACTAAGCTCAATAAATAACATATACTTTATTAGATAACATAGTTCTCAGGGCGTAGGTTGCATGAGAAAAAGGTTTTGCGCCGGCTTATCTACCACACGATACTCTCCTTAAGCTGCGGTCAATCGGCGCACGTAGACTCTCGATGTTCCAGAAAAACGCTGTAGTCGGCGGCAGAAAAAACGCTCGTTTGCGTAGAATCGCAGGAGTCTTCTTAGGGTGTACTTGGTCCCTGGGAAACCATAGGGGTGCATAATTAGACATCACGTCTGTGAGCGTACCCTGACTGCATCATTCCACAACGAATAGGTAAGCGAGAGATCGTGGGAGATATGTAATGGTTAACGTGGTGATGATGCAGTCAAGGACAATTTACATAAGGCGGAAGGACTTGCGAAGCTGCTAATTATTCTATAACTAGCTAACTAATGGAAACAGTGATAATATAACTACAACTACATAAACTTGTATCGACAAAACGGTTACAAAAATATACATTTCCTACAAGCTTAATAGGACATAATAATAAACGCACAACTTACCCGATTACGGGGAAAATCAGTTGAATATAAAGAAATAGATACGATTCTTTATAATAGAACAATGAAAGCACTTTTGAGTAAATTTTTTAGTTTAGAATGATACGCGTCTTAACGTTCTTGCAGAGACAATCCTAACGGCTCAGTTTTAACGCCTGCTGTCACTTTTTTATGACGTATCAGCGGCACAATGTTGCCGCGACAAATATAAAATACTTTATTTAACCGAACGCAAAGTCTGACATTCTCTTACGCAATATTGAATATCGAACGATTATTCAATATTGCGGGTAGGTAATTTAGAATTGTCAAAGTCAAATGCGTTTACTGTCTTCAGTAATGACTTAAGACAGTTAGGTAGTTAATACAATGTTTACATTATGTGTTTATGCTATTTGCAATTGATTTATATGTTAATGTGGTATTATAATAGTGTAAAGAAAAATCATATAAGTACACGGTGTAACAGTATCCCCCCTCCCCCGACAAGGATTTTTCCTGGGGAAATATCCGTTCTGCAAGTAAATGGCGTTAGATTGAAACTGGAAGCTTTAATTTTAAATCTTTTATATGCCACGCTCCGAGATCGCGACCAGACATGTCTTCCAGAATATAAACCAAAGGGGATCTTTTGTCTTTTACTTTGCACTTTTCGAATTTAGGTGCGAGTTTCTTGGAGAAACGTGCATCTTTATCACTTTGAAAGAAACAACGTTTCCATACAAAATCTCCTATATTAAATTCAACGTTTTTACGACGTAAGTTGTAACGTTGAGAGGCTTTTTGGTGACTGTGCCAAAGAGCAGCTTGTACTTTATTAAATATAGACACTAAGTGACCCAAGTTCTCACTGTATATATCACGAGGTGAAAAGATAATTTTTTCGGAATCATCACCGCCAACATAGTGCGAACCGCAAGTAACCAATTCTCTTCCGTGAACCAAAAATGAAGGTGTGAATCCTGTAACTTCATTCACTGAATTGTTGATGGCAAATTGGATCTTTGGTAGATTGATGTCCCAGGATCTATGATCATCGTGTACAAATGTGGAAATAGCTGTGATTATTGTCCTATTGTATCTTTCTACATTATTGACTTGAGGTGAGTATTTAGGGGTAAAATGTATGTTCGGAACTTTATATCTCTGTAGTAAAGCATCCATCTCTTTGCCGGCAAACTGAGTTCCATTATCCATAATGATAGTTTGAGGAATTCCGTGAACGAGGAAGACATTGTCTTCAAGATATTTACAAATGTTAGTAGCAGTGGCCTGTCGCAACGGAAATATTAGACAGTACTTAGAAAAACAACAGTTAACTACGAATATGTAACAGTTTTGTTTCCTGCTGATAGGTAAGGGACCAACTATATCAACGGAAATCATTTGAAATGGACGTGAACACTCTTTAGGACGGCCCATGATTCCCAAGGTAGCGTGAGAGGGATATTTATAAGCTAGGCATTTATTGCATTCTCTAATAAACCTCACGACGTCTTCATACATACCTGGCCAGTAATATTTGAGTTTTAAGCGATTATATGTTTTAAAGGTGCCTAAGTGTGCTGCAATTGGCTCAGAATGGTTGTTACTGATGACTTCAGAGCGCAATTCTTTTGGAACTACTTCCTTCCAACTAAATTCAGACACGAGTGGGTTATTAGTTTTTATATAGCGGTATAAGGCGTTTTTTTCAATGCGGTAATTAGGAAACTTGGCAGGAGAATTTAAGCATCCATTAAAAATTTTAAGATACCAGGAGTCTGCAGTTGTGGGACAGAAGTCTGAAGTAATATTTATTTGAGCGACTGGTGCAGATCTGGATAAAGCGTCAGGTATAATATTGTCCTTTCCTCGGCGATGCTTAATTTCAAAATCAAAAGCCGATAATCTCACACACCAACGGGCGAGACGACCGGTAGGGTTAGTTAGTGATAAAAACCATTGTAGTGCTGAATGGTCCGTATAGACTAGAAAGGTTTTGCCGTTCTCTAAATAACAACGCCAATGCTCTAGTGCAACAAGTACGGCGAGGGTTTCTCTCTCGGTCACGCTATAATTCCGTTCAGCACCAGTGAGAGACCTGCTCATATATGCGACTGGGTGCTCTTCACCATTAATTGTTTGAGAAAGCATAGCGCCTACTCCGAAATCACTGGCATCCGTATGCACGTCAAAAGGATAGTCAAAATTAGGACAAGCAAGAACAGGCGTGTTAACCAAACATGACTTAAGGTCCGTGAATGCTTTGTCTGCTTCGGGTGTCCAATTGAATGGTGGTGCCTTCTTACTACTAGAAGTTAATTTATTGAGAGGTCCAGCAACAGTACTAAAGTTAGGAACGAACCGCCTGTACCATGAAGCCGTTCCCAAAAACCTCTTGACTTCCTTTTTTGTAGAGGGGGTGGGAAGTTTCAATATCGCCTCAACCTTAGCGGGGTCAGTGCGTAGGCCCTGACCATCGACTACGTAGCCCAAATAGCGAAGTTCGTCTCTGAAAAACTGACACTTCGATAAGTTGATAGTGAGATTAGCGTGTTGTAACTTTTGTAAAACGCGTTGCAATAATTTTACGTGTTCTTCAAATGTTTTGCTGACAATTATAATGTCATCGAGATAGCAAAATACTTTTAATTCAAATTCTGGTCCAAACAAGACGTCGACTAAACGTTGTTGGGTAGCGGGTGCGTTAGATAACCCAAACGCAGTAACCTTAAACATGAAAGTGCCTCTACCGGGCACATAAAAGGCAGTTTTCTCACGATCGGATAGTTTAATGGGAATTTGCCAAAATGATTTAGATAAATCGATGCTACTCAAAAATTTTGCGTCTCTAAGATTGTCAAGGATTTCCGAAATGTAAGGAAGGTTATATGCGTCCTTTTTTGTTAGCGAGTTTAATTTTCTACTATCAAGGCAGAAACGGGGGTTGCCATCCTTTTTGTTAACGAGAAGTACAGGAGATGACCAGGGACTCTCGCAAGGTTCTATTACATCCAGATCTAACATTTCGTCTATTTGTTCTGAAATTATTCTTTTTTTCTCTGGTGATAGACGATAGTACCTTTGCTTAATCGGAGCTGCATCTCCTGTATCTATACGGTGTTCGATGAGCTTAGTTCTACCTAAACCTTTCTCCTCGAAGGAAATTTGTTTAAATTGTTCTAGAGTTTCATTAGCAATTGATTTCTGATTGTCATCGAGATTCACATAGGACTGTATAGATGTTTTTGAATTACAATCAGAAATTTCGAACACCCAAGGATTATTCTGGTTCATAAATTCGATGTTTTTAAGATTTTTGGGGAATATTTCAAATTTAGTCCAGAAATCAATACCTAGTATTAATGATGTTTGTACTTCTGGGATGACATGGGCCTTTATACTAATACACTTGCCACTAAAAACTATGGGTATAAGAAGATAACCTATGGATTTCATTATTTGACCCCCTGCTGCAGAAATATTTACGATCTCTTTATCGCAGAGTTCCAGACCACAATTTTGCAGTTCTGTGTGTAAATTGTTTCCCACTATAGTTAAAGAGGAACCTGAATCTAGTAAACCATATATGGCAAGGGAATTGATTTTTACTTTTACGTAAGGACGAGAATCACTAGTTAAATTATAATTATTTACTGCAGCAACTTTATATGAATTAAAAAAATTATTTATGAATAAAAGCCAGTCTGTCCACTCCTTGTGGTTATATGAACGAATGTTGCTGCATTCTAATAGTTTTTTGAATTATATTTGTTTTCACGAATAGCAGAATTATTACAATTAGGGCAGTCCGGGTAACGAACATTTTTTAATCCACATTTGAAACATATAAGATATCTTGGTTTTTTACAAGATTTGAGGGAGTGATTATTAGAACGACATCTAGGACAATATACTTTGGTAAGATGTTTACTTTTATGAACTTCAAGAGCATCGACCTGAATTGGTTCCATAGAATTTACACCAAGTGTTGCAGTTCTTTTGTCAGAGTTAGTAACAGTAGGGCAGTTATTAGATACACGTCTATCGTATGCAAATTCCGGTGCCAGAGTATTAGTAGTAATTTTTGGCGGCTCTCGAAAATTTGAAGCTCGTGCATGGTAATTCTCAAAATTACGACATGAAGTGCGTAACTCCTCAATCGATTTTATGACAGGGCAGCAAGCCAAAGAGCTAGCATAACATGGTCTAATATTGTGTAGCAATATGTCCAATTTTTCCTCTTCGCTTGTAATTTTAGATAACCGTGAGAACATACCTTCCATTATAGCTATATATATAGTTATAGACTCTTGTTCACCTTGTGTGCGGGAACGAATTTCATTCATCAACCTATAATTGTAATCGTGCTGATCGAAATCCTCTTTCAAAAGGCTACATAGTTGTTCCACAGAATCTATATCATGGCGCTTGCTGCGGAACCAATGAAGTGCATCACCTGTAAATATTTCCGTTGCGAAGGCTAGGATACGACTCGATGAGATTTGTCTAGCTTTAGTGAATTCTTCAATCTTTTGAATGAAAGCTCGCACACAGCTTTTGCCATCATATTTTAATTTAGATAAGTCAGTACTAATACCTCGATCACAAGTGACAGAGATATCAGTCACTGGAGTACAATCTAGATTGTCATTTGGATTTTTAAAGGAATGGGATCCTGTTGCTGGTGCTAATGAGTTGAGATCCTTATAAAATGCTCGTAACTCTAGTTGACATGCTTTATATGCGGTGATGTCTTCGGATGATTCAGGGTGAATTCTAACTAAACGGTGATATATATGGTGAGCGAGGTTTTCAGATCTAGCGTGTAGGCTTCTATCAAATTTAGATTTTATAATTTGTATGTTATTTTTTAATTTAGATAAGCTCTCTTGGGCACCTTCAATGTCGTCGGAAGGTTCTAAATGTGACTCTAAAATATCTTCAGCAGGCATAGATATTATCTGCTTTATGATTTGTTTCCTAAGATCCCTCACATTATCAGCTGGTACCTCACCCCTGATCTCAACTTCGTACTCCAGTTCAGTTTTTTGTAGTGAGAGGTATTTAATTTCGCGAGACATTGTTTATAAGAATAGTAATTAGAACGTGATATAATAAAGGAGGAGTAATCAGGTATGTTGTGCAGTTATTCACAATAAGCAAGTAAAAATCTAATTGATTAAGTGTATTACAATGAAGAAGCAGAGACAGAAAATAAAAACAAAGAGAGAAGAAAAAAAAATGGTAAAAGACGATATAGAAATAATTATTAAAGAAAGTGAAATAAGACTTTGTAAAGCATAGAAATATGAAACAATTTTTGCTGATTGCTTTGTATTGTCCGATCCGTTACAATATTATTAAATAGAGTTATTAGACGATATTGTTTTCTTAATACATTTTTGTTAATTTTATACTTTTATCAAAATGTAATTTCACTCATTTGAAACAATGGTGTTGAGAAAAACGATATCGCTTGACAATAAAAACAATCATTGACCCATCACCACAGAAAGTAACCATCTACAGTATCAAAACCAGCGCAAATAAAATGAAATTAAAACCTTCTATTTGGGCGCCACTGTTACGTTGAGCTTAAAACACAAAAGAAAACAACTAAGCTCAATAAATAACATATACTTTATTAGATAACATAGTTCTCAGGGCGTAGGTTGCATGAGAAAAAGGTTTTGCGCCGGCTTATCTACCACACGATACTCTCCTTAAGCTGCGGTCAATCGGCGCACGTAGACTCTCGATGTTCCAGAAAAACGCTGTAGTCGGCGGCAGAAAAAACGCTCGTTTGCGTAGAATCGCAGGAGTCTTCTTAGGGTGTACTTGGTCCCTGGGAAACCATAGGGGTGCATAATTAGACATCACGTCTGTGAGCGTACCCTGACTGCATCATTCCACAACGAATAGGTAAGCGAGAGATCGTGGGAGATATGTAATGGTTAACGTGGTGATGATGCAGTCAAGGACAATTTACATAAGGCGGAAGGACTTGCGAAGCTGCTAATTATTCTATAACTAGCTAACTAATGGAAACAGTGATAATATAACTACAACTACATAAACTTGTATCGACAAAACGGTTACAAAAATATACATTTCCTACAAGCTTAATAGGACATAATAATAAACGCACAACTTACCCGATTACGGGGAAAATCAGTTGAATATAAAGAAATAGATACGATTCTTTATAATAGAACAATGAAAGCACTTTTGAGTAAATTTTTTAGTTTAGAATGATACGCGTCTTAACGTTCTTGCAGAGACAATCCTAACGGCTCAGTTTTAACGCCTGCTGTCACTTTTTTATGACGTATCAGCGGCACAATGTTGCCGCGACAAATATAAAATACTTTATTTAACCGAACGCAAAGTCTGACATTCTCTTACGCAATATTGAATATCGAACGATTATTCAATATTGCGGGTAGGTAATTTAGAATTGTCAAAGTCAAATGCGTTTACTGTCTTCAGTAATGACTTAAGACAGTTAGGTAGTTAATACAATGTTTACATTATGTGTTTATGCTATTTGCAATTGATTTATATGTTAATGTGGTATTATAATAGTGTAAAGAAAAATCATATAAGTACACGGTGTAACAGTATCCCCCCTCCCCCGACAAGGATTTTTCCTGGGGAAATATCCGTTCTGCAAGTAAATGGCGTTAGATTGAAACTGGAAGCTTTAATTTTAAATCTTTTATATGCCACGCTCCGAGATCGCGACCAGACATGTCTTCCAGAATATAAACCAAAGGGGATCTTTTGTCTTTTACTTTGCACTTTTCGAATTTAGGTGCGAGTTTCTTGGAGAAACGTGCATCTTTATCACTTTGAAAGAAACAACGTTTCCATACAAAATCTCCTATATTAAATTCAACGTTTTTACGACGTAAGTTGTAACGTTGAGAGGCTTTTTGGTGACTGTGCCAAAGAGCAGCTTGTACTTTATTAAATATAGACACTAAGTGACCCAAGTTCTCACTGTATATATCACGAGGTGAAAAGATAATTTTTTCGGAATCATCACCGCCAACATAGTGCGAACCGCAAGTAACCAATTCTCTTCCGTGAACCAAAAATGAAGGTGTGAATCCTGTAACTTCATTCACTGAATTGTTGATGGCAAATTGGATCTTTGGTAGATTGATGTCCCAGGATCTATGATCATCGTGTACAAATGTGGAAATAGCTGTGATTATTGTCCTATTGTATCTTTCTACATTATTGACTTGAGGTGAGTATTTAGGGGTAAAATGTATGTTCGGAACTTTATATCTCTGTAGTAAAGCATCCATCTCTTTGCCGGCAAACTGAGTTCCATTATCCATAATGATAGTTTGAGGAATTCCGTGAACGAGGAAGACATTGTCTTCAAGATATTTACAAATGTTAGTAGCAGTGGCCTGTCGCAACGGAAATATTAGACAGTACTTAGAAAAACAACAGTTAACTACGAATATGTAACAGTTTTGTTTCCTGCTGATAGGTAAGGGACCAACTATATCAACGGAAATCATTTGAAATGGACGTGAACACTCTTTAGGACGGCCCATGATTCCCAAGGTAGCGTGAGAGGGATATTTATAAGCTAGGCATTTATTGCATTCTCTAATAAACCTCACGACGTCTTCATACATACCTGGCCAGTAATATTTGAGTTTTAAGCGATTATATGTTTTAAAGGTGCCTAAGTGTGCTGCAATTGGCTCAGAATGGTTGTTACTGATGACTTCAGAGCGCAATTCTTTTGGAACTACTTCCTTCCAACTAAATTCAGACACGAGTGGGTTATTAGTTTTTATATAGCGGTATAAGGCGTTTTTTTCAATGCGGTAATTAGGAAACTTGGCAGGAGAATTTAAGCATCCATTAAAAATTTTAAGATACCAGGAGTCTGCAGTTGTGGGACAGAAGTCTGAAGTAATATTTATTTGAGCGACTGGTGCAGATCTGGATAAAGCGTCAGGTATAATATTGTCCTTTCCTCGGCGATGCTTAATTTCAAAATCAAAAGCCGATAATCTCACACACCAACGGGCGAGACGACCGGTAGGGTTAGTTAGTGATAAAAACCATTGTAGTGCTGAATGGTCCGTATAGACTAGAAAGGTTTTGCCGTTCTCTAAATAACAACGCCAATGCTCTAGTGCAACAAGTACGGCGAGGGTTTCTCTCTCGGTCACGCTATAATTCCGTTCAGCACCAGTGAGAGACCTGCTCATATATGCGACTGGGTGCTCTTCACCATTAATTGTTTGAGAAAGCATAGCGCCTACTCCGAAATCACTGGCATCCGTATGCACGTCAAAAGGATAGTCAAAATTAGGACAAGCAAGAACAGGCGTGTTAACCAAACATGACTTAAGGTCCGTGAATGCTTTGTCTGCTTCGGGTGTCCAATTGAATGGTGGTGCCTTCTTACTACTAGAAGTTAATTTATTGAGAGGTCCAGCAACAGTACTAAAGTTAGGAACGAACCGCCTGTACCATGAAGCCGTTCCCAAAAACCTCTTGACTTCCTTTTTTGTAGAGGGGGTGGGAAGTTTCAATATCGCCTCAACCTTAGCGGGGTCAGTGCGTAGGCCCTGACCATCGACTACGTAGCCCAAATAGCGAAGTTCGTCTCTGAAAAACTGACACTTCGATAAGTTGATAGTGAGATTAGCGTGTTGTAACTTTTGTAAAACGCGTTGCAATAATTTTACGTGTTCTTCAAATGTTTTGCTGACAATTATAATGTCATCGAGATAGCAAAATACTTTTAATTCAAATTCTGGTCCAAACAAGACGTCGACTAAACGTTGTTGGGTAGCGGGTGCGTTAGATAACCCAAACGCAGTAACCTTAAACATGAAAGTGCCTCTACCGGGCACATAAAAGGCAGTTTTCTCACGATCGGATAGTTTAATGGGAATTTGCCAAAATGATTTAGATAAATCGATGCTACTCAAAAATTTTGCGTCTCTAAGATTGTCAAGGATTTCCGAAATGTAAGGAAGGTTATATGCGTCCTTTTTTGTTAGCGAGTTTAATTTTCTACTATCAAGGCAGAAACGGGGGTTGCCATCCTTTTTGTTAACGAGAAGTACAGGAGATGACCAGGGACTCTCGCAAGGTTCTATTACATCCAGATCTAACATTTCGTCTATTTGTTCTGAAATTATTCTTTTTTTCTCTGGTGATAGACGATAGTACCTTTGCTTAATCGGAGCTGCATCTCCTGTATCTATACGGTGTTCGATGAGCTTAGTTCTACCTAAACCTTTCTCCTCGAAGGAAATTTGTTTAAATTGTTCTAGAGTTTCATTAGCAATTGATTTCTGATTGTCATCGAGATTCACATAGGACTGTATAGATGTTTTTGAATTACAATCAGAAATTTCGAACACCCAAGGATTATTCTGGTTCATAAATTCGATGTTTTTAAGATTTTTGGGGAATATTTCAAATTTAGTCCAGAAATCAATACCTAGTATTAATGATGTTTGTACTTCTGGGATGACATGGGCCTTTATACTAATACACTTGCCACTAAAAACTATGGGTATAAGAAGATAACCTATGGATTTCATTATTTGACCCCCTGCTGCAGAAATATTTACGATCTCTTTATCGCAGAGTTCCAGACCACAATTTTGCAGTTCTGTGTGTAAATTGTTTCCCACTATAGTTAAAGAGGAACCTGAATCTAGTAAACCATATATGGCAAGGGAATTGATTTTTACTTTTACGTAAGGACGAGAATCACTAGTTAAATTATAATTATTTACTGCAGCAACTTTATATGAATTAAAAAAATTATTTATGAATAAAAGCCAGTCTGTCCACTCCTTGTGGTTATATGAACGAATGTTGCTGCATTCTAATAGTTTTTTGAATTATATTTGTTTTCACGAATAGCAGAATTATTACAATTAGGGCAGTCCGGGTAACGAACATTTTTTAATCCACATTTGAAACATATAAGATATCTTGGTTTTTTACAAGATTTGAGGGAGTGATTATTAGAACGACATCTAGGACAATATACTTTGGTAAGATGTTTACTTTTATGAACTTCAAGAGCATCGACCTGAATTGGTTCCATAGAATTTACACCAAGTGTTGCAGTTCTTTTGTCAGAGTTAGTAACAGTAGGGCAGTTATTAGATACACGTCTATCGTATGCAAATTCCGGTGCCAGAGTATTAGTAGTAATTTTTGGCGGCTCTCGAAAATTTGAAGCTCGTGCATGGTAATTCTCAAAATTACGACATGAAGTGCGTAACTCCTCAATCGATTTTATGACAGGGCAGCAAGCCAAAGAGCTAGCATAACATGGTCTAATATTGTGTAGCAATATGTCCAATTTTTCCTCTTCGCTTGTAATTTTAGATAACCGTGAGAACATACCTTCCATTATAGCTATATATATAGTTATAGACTCTTGTTCACCTTGTGTGCGGGAACGAATTTCATTCATCAACCTATAATTGTAATCGTGCTGATCGAAATCCTCTTTCAAAAGGCTACATAGTTGTTCCACAGAATCTATATCATGGCGCTTGCTGCGGAACCAATGAAGTGCATCACCTGTAAATATTTCCGTTGCGAAGGCTAGGATACGACTCGATGAGATTTGTCTAGCTTTAGTGAATTCTTCAATCTTTTGAATGAAAGCTCGCACACAGCTTTTGCCATCATATTTTAATTTAGATAAGTCAGTACTAATACCTCGATCACAAGTGACAGAGATATCAGTCACTGGAGTACAATCTAGATTGTCATTTGGATTTTTAAAGGAATGGGATCCTGTTGCTGGTGCTAATGAGTTGAGATCCTTATAAAATGCTCGTAACTCTAGTTGACATGCTTTATATGCGGTGATGTCTTCGGATGATTCAGGGTGAATTCTAACTAAACGGTGATATATATGGTGAGCGAGGTTTTCAGATCTAGCGTGTAGGCTTCTATCAAATTTAGATTTTATAATTTGTATGTTATTTTTTAATTTAGATAAGCTCTCTTGGGCACCTTCAATGTCGTCGGAAGGTTCTAAATGTGACTCTAAAATATCTTCAGCAGGCATAGATATTATCTGCTTTATGATTTGTTTCCTAAGATCCCTCACATTATCAGCTGGTACCTCACCCCTGATCTCAACTTCGTACTCCAGTTCAGTTTTTTGTAGTGAGAGGTATTTAATTTCGCGAGACATTGTTTATAAGAATAGTAATTAGAACGTGATATAATAAAGGAGGAGTAATCAGGTATGTTGTGCAGTTATTCACAATAAGCAAGTAAAAATCTAATTGATTAAGTGTATTACAATGAAGAAGCAGAGACAGAAAATAAAAACAAAGAGAGAAGAAAAAAAAATGGTAAAAGACGATATAGAAATAATTATTAAAGAAAGTGAAATAAGACTTTGTAAAGCATAGAAATATGAAACAATTTTTGCTGATTGCTTTGTATTGTCCGATCCGTTACAATATTATTAAATAGAGTTATTAGACGATATTGTTTTCTTAATACATTTTTGTTAATTTTATACTTTTATCAAAATGTAATTTCACTCATTTGAAACAATGGTGTTGAGAAAAACGATATCGCTTGACAATAAAAACAATCATTGACCCATCACCACAGAAAGTAACCATCTACAGTATCAAAACCAGCGCAAATAAAATGAAATTAAAACCTTCTATTTGGGCGCCACTGTTACGTTGAGCTTAAAACACAAAAGAAAACAACTAAGCTCAATAAATAACATATACTTTATTAGATAACATAGTTCTCAGGGCGTAGGTTGCATGAGAAAAAGGTTTTGCGCCGGCTTATCTACCACACGATACTCTCCTTAAGCTGCGGTCAATCGGCGCACGTAGACTCTCGATGTTCCAGAAAAACGCTGTAGTCGGCGGCAGAAAAAACGCTCGTTTGCGTAGAATCGCAGGAGTCTTCTTAGGGTGTACTTGGTCCCTGGGAAACCATAGGGGTGCATAATTAGACATCACGTCTGTGAGCGTACCCTGACTGCATCATTCCACAACGAATAGGTAAGCGAGAGATCGTGGGAGATATGTAATGGTTAACGTGGTGATGATGCAGTCAAGGACAATTTACATAAGGCGGAAGGACTTGCGAAGCTGCTAATTATTCTATAACTAGCTAACTAATGGAAACAGTGATAATATAACTACAACTACATAAACTTGTATCGACAAAACGGTTACAAAAATATACATTTCCTACAAGCTTAATAGGACATAATAATAAACGCACAACTTACCCGATTACGGGGAAAATCAGTTGAATATAAAGAAATAGATACGATTCTTTATAATAGAACAATGAAAGCACTTTTGAGTAAATTTTTTAGTTTAGAATGATACGCGTCTTAACGTTCTTGCAGAGACAATCCTAACGGCTCAGTTTTAACGCCTGCTGTCACTTTTTTATGACGTATCAGCGGCACAATGTTGCCGCGACAAATATAAAATACTTTATTTAACCGAACGCAAAGTCTGACATTCTCTTACGCAATATTGAATATCGAACGATTATTCAATATTGCGGGTAGGTAATTTAGAATTGTCAAAGTCAAATGCGTTTACTGTCTTCAGTAATGACTTAAGACAGTTAGGTAGTTAATACAATGTTTACATTATGTGTTTATGCTATTTGCAATTGATTTATATGTTAATGTGGTATTATAATAGTGTAAAGAAAAATCATATAAGTACACGGTGTAACATCCTACACGCCGTAGCGCCGGGAATCTACACTCCCATCGCATTCCCCGAGTCGACGCTACACGTCGACCTGCTACCTTCGGCGGTGCTGCCAGCTGGACGCAGCCTTCTACCCGTCGCGTGGACTACCAGTGCTCAGGCCAGGGCCATTGGTCTAAGTAAGTGTTCGCGGTTGTGCAAAGCCAACCGGTACAACGGGTCCCCCCTGACTATTTCATTTCTACCTCTTTTATTGCTTTGTTTCTTTTAATTATAATAAATTGTATTTAAATTTAAATTCTATTTTATTCGGCATAACCGACTCCCTCTTTTTTACTGCGGTGGGTTCTAAAAACCCAGACGCCGCAAGTACTAATGTCAAACTATGTCACTGTGAAAAAAGTTTTAAAAATAAATACTGTGACAGCGGTTAAGTGGAAACTCAATCAAAATTAAAAAATATCAGCTGTTACATCCTTTTATAAATATTATTCCAGACTATTTAAAAGTCCTTTTAACATTATTAAAATAATTATGTGTCCGCTGGGTTGGCTGAATTTCTATCCATATATGTAAAATGAAACTGTTCTGCTGCTTGAAACTCAATATAAATGAGCTGATTTCGTTTTGTAACGGAGGTCTCTGTGTCAAACCTAATGCCTATTCTTCATCATCAATTGCAGGACCAAGGCTACCCTTACTTTATCTAGGAAAACCTACAAACTAAGCCAACATATACCAGACATGGACAATTACCGGTCAAGCTGATATTAGAGCTGTGGAACAACTTGACTCAAAAAGCTTTCAATGCTTCGACAAGCCAGTGTACCCTTTTGTGCATAGAAGTCCACCGGAACAGATAAATATACTACATAATTAACTTGTATAGTTTATTGTCCCATCTAAACCTATTCTGTAATTAAGGAGGAGGATCAGACTCTTCCCCCCACATCACAATTTGTTTATTTACAGCTATAATAGGAGTAATGAAAGATGTCAAATGTTGTAGAAATAACAATAAACACAACAACAGAATTACACTAACCTGGTGAACTGGTGTCCATCGTAAGATAATATTTCTTTCAGGGCAATCCACACTAACTTTGTGAGTTCTACGATGAACTATACACATACCACATCTAAAACATACATGTTTATGCCCAAATGCAGGAGATAAGTCTGTATCCGACTGAGTCATTCGGTTTTGTAGTAATGTCAAACATTCACTGCACACATAATCATCCGAAGCAATCTGGAAAAAAACAGTCATAAGTTCTTTGTTGTATAGTAAGCGAAACTATATACCTAATTGCAAATATAATGTTAATAAACAAAAACTTACTTTAGTAGGTGATATCCAGGAACGTAAAATACAAAGTTTTGCTCGTTTAGTTCTTCGACTGTGTGCCTAACAATATTGTTAGTTAAACTCAACGAACACTGACACATCGACTGAAGAATGGCTGGTTCATGCTATAACGTACCGTACTAGACATTTTAAATTAAATGATATGAATTCAAACAGTAACAACCAGTTTTTCTCTTGACAATTTGAAATAAACAATTAACAATCAAATCTGTTGTAAACGAAGTCCATCGAAGTTTCAACGAAGTTTAAAATTAGGGATGTACGATATACGATAAAAAAAACCAATATTCGTAATCGAACAACATCGATGTATAATAATAGTTGCAAATTCTACCAGTTCTTTCAAGTGATAATTTCGTATGGGAGGGTAAACTGCTTCGTCACGTAACGCGTTACGACGCCAGTATGTCTGGCTTCCCTTTCTCTCAGGTTAGGTTAGTTTAAGTTATCACTTTTGTCGGGCATTCCGAGACGCAGACCGTCTTTTTCTTAATATGAAATTTATTTATTGTATTAATTTGGACAAATTAATAATAACAAACTAACATTTTTCTGCACGTGAAACACATTTTTATTATGGTACCTCATTAAAAATTCGTAGGTGTTATCTAGGATCATTGACAAATTCCTTTTTTAAAATAACTCTGTGTATCTATATAATGTCATCCATCATATAATTTAAATATTCAACAAATCATAAAACAATTTTCAATCAAAACCCTAGACGAAATTGTCCTATAACTGACGCCTAAAAGTGAATTCTTATGGCAATAGATTATTTTTTCAATAACAATAACAGACTAACGTAATAATACAATTGACGAGAAAATTACTTTTAAAATAATTTGTTCTAAATTCCGTTACTAAGTTAAAAGTATGTACACATTTGTGCGTGATTGTTGATTATATGGTATGTGCTATGTAATTAACTTGGTTAACTGCAACACTGAGTAGTATATCTTAATTTTAATTGAAACCCTGAATTTAATTATTATTTTATTTTAGTTGATCATGTCATTTAATCCCACGTTAACATTCTTGTGATAATTCAAAAATACAGTTTCACTAAACAATTAATATTTTCCATACAAACAGAAATGTTACTAAAACAAATAATTTCTTTTCCGAATATAACTATTTTTCTTAATTCATTGTAGGAGTTTATCAGTCTCTATAGAATTATTTATATTATCAGCTGTACCAGCGAAACTTCGTTTGCATTACCATGACGAAGTCAGTGTTAGTTAATTACAACGGCAACACTAAAAAACTTGACCTCGGTGTTATTTTGGTTTTGGTTTCTCTACCCCACGGAGATAACCAATGCCAATTAAATCATGTCAAAAACATCTCAGGTAGAATACTTGATCTGGTTCTGACAACATTACAGCGATGTGAGGTTACTGAGAGTTTAACATCATTAAGTGTAATAGACATGCTTCACCCACCTTTAAATTTCACGATTAACATGAATCCTCCCATTACTTTGCCTTACCTTGTCAATAGTCTCCGACCAAACTTCTACAGGGCTGACTATGAACAAATCATTAAAAACCTGACAGACTGTAACTGGGACTTACTATTTACAAACAAAAATGTCGATGAGATGCTTGAGACATTTTACACAACTCTAAGAGAAGTCATCATTAAATATGTGCCTCTTCGAAGACCAGGCAAAAGTAAATATCCTCTCTGGTTTGATAAATCTCTTATACATGCACTAAAGGAAAAAAACAAACTTAGGCAGCGTTACAAGCACTATAATAATCCTTTGGATGCAATTGAACTAAAGATATTAAGTTCAAGATGTGAAAAATTAGCCAAAAATTGTTATAAAAAGTACTCAAATACTCTAGAAGAAAATATTACAAAAAATCCCAAACTTTTTTGGAACTTAGTTAAAGCAAAACGTGGTGGTACCAGTTCTTACCCTGAAACCTTCACTGATGGTCATATAGTATCCTCAAACATTGTTGATATCAGCAATATGTTTGCTTCATACTTTTGCACACAGTATTGTTCGGACGACATGCATAATAATGAATTTAACTCGCAATACTTGTCAACATTAGAACAAAACTTGAATTTAACTTCTTATTTGAATTCAATCACCATTGACAGTGATTCGTTACTAAGAAAACTTAAGTCATTAAATATAAATAAGGGCTCCGGTCCCGATGAAATTCCACCTATCTTTATAAGATCATGTGCAACAGTACTAGTTCAGCCGCTATTATTAATTTTTAACAAGTCATTATCAACTGGTATATTCCCGGCCCTTTGGAAATCCGCCAAAATAGTCCCAATTTTAAAATCAGATAAACCAGAAATGATAAAAAATTATAGACCAATATCTATACTGTCTTCCTTTGCCAAAATTTTTGAGTCTTTAATATGTCCAATAATTCAAAACTACCTTAACTCTTTTATTACTATACATCAGCATGGATTCACTAAATCCAGATCAACCTGCACGAATTTAGTAACTTTCACTGAAAAGATAGCGCAAACAATAGACACTGGCAAACAAATAGATGTAATATACACAGATTTTAGTAAAGCGTTTGATCGCGTATCGCACAAAATTTTGAAACAAAAATTACTTTTCTATGGTATATCAGGTCCTATGCATAGTTGGCTAAGCTCCTATTTAGAAAACAGATGTTTTTATGTAGTACTCAATGGCGCACAATCAAATGTTTGTCGTATCAGCTCTGGCGTCCCCCAAGGTTCTCATCTTGGCCCAATACTTTTTAACATTTTTATTAACGATATTCTATGTTGTTTTCAGAACTCAGATGTATTTATGTATGCGGACGACTTAAAATTCGCACGAATTATTGAAACAAATAATGATTCACTGTTAATCCAGAAAGATTTAAACAGTCTCATTGACTGGTGCAAGCTCAATAAAATGTTGTTAAACACTAGCAAGTGTGCACATGTAAAATTCACTAGAAAATTGAACTCTATTCCATCCTCATATGCAATTGAAGGTATCTATATCACAGAAGTTGAAACAATAAGAGACTTGGGAGTTATGTTTGATAGCAAGTTAACGTTTAAACAACACTTAGATAATATTACAAAAAAAGCTTCTAAAATTCTGGGCTTTGTCTTAAGAAATAGCAAAATATTTCTTAACTACAAAACAAAGATATTGCTGTACAATTGTTTAGTAAGAAGTGTCTTAGAGTATTGCAGTGTTGTCTGGCGACCTCATTACTGTACACATACATTAAGATTAGAACGCATACAAAAGAGGTTTCTGTGGCATCTTTCTTTTGCTGAGCATAGGGTAAAAAAGGAAACATCATACCGGAAAAGACTGATTTATTTCAAAATTGATTCTCTGGAGACACGTAGAATTATGTTAGATGCCATGTTTGCTTATAAGTTATTTCATAATAACATTGATTGTCCTCAATTGTTAAGCCAATTTCGCTTTAAAGTCCCTACGAAACCCCCTCGACAACCTATTACCCCCCTCTTTCCCCCATTAAGAACTACAGTACTAGGTGCTAACTCCCCTATCTCTAGAATGTGCAGAATTCTCAACAGTAGTAGTGATCTTACTGACATTCACTTTGATTCCAAAAATTCATTTTATAAAAAGATTCGTTTAGCCCAACAGGACACTCATTAGACAGACTGACGGACAGACTAATTTCAATACCCTACACATTTTTGTTACATTTATTGTTAAAATTTAAATAAATAGGTAAATAACTGTGAAGAAATTATACTGCAAGTTGTGTTCACCTATAATTAGTTTTTACATTGCATTGTAAACCTTAGTCATAAGTCTAGTAACTGATTAAATGTAAAAAACTGTTGGTGATCCTTATTACAATAAATAAATAAATAAATAACGTTATTTTTCAGAATAAAAAGTATTCAATGTCATCCGGGATATAGGATCGAGTTTTCACTTGATGTAAACAAGTTTTCTGACAGGCATACAGATAAAAATTATAAAAGTTGCATTTTAGTATATCCGCTAGTCCAAATTAACCTCCCAGTTCTTTTTCGCATTTTTGAATTCTCAACCACTCTAGAAGTTTATTACATTAGTCAAATACATTATTATTTAATTTATCATATCATTAGAGTCTTCTGGTTCAAGCTAAAAAATAATCAGTGTTCCGATAAATATTTTGATTTTTTCAATAATTTTAAACATCGATACTTTATTAAAATCGTATCAATGTTACATCCCTAACGACCATTGCGTTGAACTTGACGCTAAGTTTTATTTTTTTGTTGCCAGCTCTAAGATTTAATGTTTTTTATACTGATTGATTAAATAATCGATTAACAATGAGAAAAATTTACAATATTATAATGATATACGTGAACAACATTCCTTTATACATTTTAACTACCGTCACGTCAGAATTGTAATTCTTGCTTATAGTCGCAAGTTTGCGACAGGACTTTAAAGGTTAGTCGTCCGGGGGCGATAATAATTGCCTACTTTCTGATTTTAAGTTTTTGTCGGGAACTTGAAGGGTGACATTTTGCTGTTCAGTTTTTTATCATAAAATGTATAATACTAGGAAACTGAACAAAAGTTACTATTTCTTAGAAATAATTTAATGTTTTTGTGGAAAATAGAAACTGGTTAATAAATTGTTGTCTTTCAAGCCATCAGAATTCCGGTATTTGGCTTGATTGCGATACTTAATACATCAAAATAACACGAACTTATTCTGATAGCCATGTATAACAATAACAGTATATATGTATATAACGAATTTTGTACTCGATTTTTCTAATTAATTTTTAATTATATAATCAATACTCCTTTATTATTTACACTGGCAACTTTCTTTTCACTGTGGACCGTAGCTGTTTGATAATGGATAAAGGAAAACAATTAAAGGTTTATTTAATTGCACTTTTATGCTCCAACGAAAAATAGGCTATAATAAAACTGTCAATATATCAAAAAAATATTGAGATTTTCGAAAAGTATTTGCTTAAGGCACGTCCACATTTAGAAGAGACCCAAAATGGGCATTCTCCTTTAGGTTACACAGTTAAGACATGGTTATTTGAAAATAAACTTTACTATATTCTGCAACGTTAAGCAACAATTAGTTTAACAATAACAAAACATAAAATAAAAATAATAGGTCTTCCTCCTGAAACAGTTTTGACAATCTGTTTCATAAAACAAAACATAAAATTATTGAAAACAAAGATTACACATAGATCCTTCCTCTAAAAGTTTCATATAACAATAATTCTAAAATTACTATTATAATTCAAACCGCAGGAGAAGGGTTGACTCTTGAAGAACCAGGGCCTTCCTTTCTCTTGCTCTCAATTATCAAAGTAAGATTTACTCTAATTTATATCTATTTTTATTTGTCTTAACGACTTTGGAAATTCAAATGCTCCAATCCTTTTAGAGGAAGGTTTAAAATAAGCTGGAGGAAGTTTTTTAATGTCTTGATATTTTCCAATGACACTTATATCGGTTTTCTCTGGCCATTTAAATTTTCTGTCATTTATTTTCTTGGCAAATTTTACATCAAAACTGGCTAAAGACTCATTAACCACTTGACCCACATAACGGTGTACCATATTTTTCTGTGAAATAAACTTCACCACCACCCAATCACCTTCATGGACATTATCTTCATCGGTGTCAATGCCGTCGTCGTTTTCTTCAAGTTCACTTTTTCTATTGTCTCATCTTTTTTATCACATTATACAAATTTGACTCAGGTTCAATCAGGTCAAATCAGGTTCAGGTTCATTATTTCAGGAGTTTCTTTCATTTTTTTATTTGTTTTAAGTTTATGAGTTAAAATCTTTCGTTTCTTTCTCCCGTTGATATTAGCTTTTGACAATCCTGCTCTCAAATGTGAAGGGTTGATATCTGGGCTGACGTATTTGGAAGTGGAAGGTTTGACATTAGACGAACTTGAAGTTTTCAAACAGGTGTCAGAATTTGCTGAAGGAATTAGGACAGAAGAATCTGGAACGTCAATAAAAGGCATAAGTGAACGACTGACTGATTTATTGCTAAGTACCGACATCTTGATAATATGACGCGTGACTGTCGTCACACTTCTCCCCACTTAATTCTCAAAATAATAAAACTGAAAACTAAACTAATAAGGAACTAAATAATAAATACAGGTTAAATTTCTATAAACTTAAATAATGTTTGTTTAGCTCGATTCAAAGCCCGACGTGTTCGAGCGGACATGTCAGGAGGTGAAGACGTCGCCTGCAGTCTAGATGCCTTGGGCTGTGGTGACTTTTCTGGCTGCGTGTTTTGCAACTCTGTCACTTCTCACGACAATCTCAGGTCATTGCTACCATCGCCTGACATGTCCTGGCTACCACCCTTGTCCCCCTTTTCGACCTCTGGGTTCACGATGTCAGGGCTTCCTTCGTCCACCCCTGCCTCAGTGTTCATTTTTTTTTTTTTTTTTTTCTTTATTTGTATCTTGGTATCCTATATACCTTATCAAAATAAATTAAGTTCATTAATTTGCAATGTTAACATCGACAACGTATAAAGTACTCATTATCACACTACATAGAAGTGGAACGGGAAAAATAGTGATAGTGAATTTGGTGGGTGTGACTATGGGTGGAACGTATATATATATATATATATATATATACTCTTAGAATAAAATAAACCGCTGACTCTGGCTTGAAAGTCTAGTCACTAAACCGTAAACTTGACAAAAATGACAGCTATATTTTCTTTTCTGTCTGAAATTGTCATTTTTGTTAATTTTTGCACAATAATACTTAGATTGTTTTGAAGTTAGTTATTATTTAGTTTTGTTCCTTTGCTCTTATGTTTTGTTTTAAGTATGTTTTTAGTTGATATGTTTTTATATTGTATTGAATTTTCAGAATTTTCTTTTTTTCACCTGGCTTTTCTATTCACACGACATTGGCAAAATCAATGCATAAAAGGCATTGTAGCCATCTGTAAAAAAAAACAGTCAAGAAGTCTCAATTTCTCAAGTGTCAAGTAATTTTATCTATGATTTCAGTGGTATGTGGAGGAGAAATTTAACGGAATAGTCTTATTTGCGAAAATATTATGCTTTAGGATTTAGCACGAAAGTGAATAAAATTACGAAGCATTGCGTGGGTGGAGTATTGAATTATTCAAATCAAATCAAAATCAATTTATTGACAAAAAAAAATTACATAGAAATATTGCTTTCATAGGTTCCGCACTAGGACTAGCCTGTATTGCGAACACCAAATACGTGTGTGACTAACTTAACAATTTATCTCAAAATTATTTTTTTAAAATAAATTTTAACTTCTTTGCGTGTGTGTGTGTGTGTGTGTGTGTGTGTGTGTGTGTGTGTGTGTGTGTGTGTGTGTGTGTGTGTGTGTGTGTGTGTGTGTGTGTGTGTGTGTGTGTGTGTGTGTGTGTGTGTGTGTGTGTGTGTGTGTGTGTGTGTGTGTGTGTGTGTGTGTGTGTCTGTGCGTGTGTGTATGAGTGTATGTTTGCAAATGAGGGATTACAATATTGTGATATATATAATAAGGTTAATTTATATGATGTTATATAATAAGTTTTCAGTTTTATGATAATCTAGTTGCATAAGCCACTTTTGGGTGGTTGCTTTGATTTCACGTCTGTTTAAATATATGATGTCACATGCATCATGTACCTTGTTGTACAGTAAACAACTGATGATATGGTCCCAGACGGAAGAACAGCGCTAGTCCTTGTTGGCTAGCATTATGCTGAGCCTGGGTCCAATTTAGGACTTATTTTGTTTCTTTCTCTATTTATGTTAACTTTGTTTTATTGTTCTAAATAAAATATTTTCTTTCTTTCTTTCTTTCTTTATATAAAATTGACGTTTGGCAAAACTAGTACTATGCGGGATACAGGGGCATATTATTTTGGTTTGACGTTTGGTAGGTTCGGGTAAAGGGACATTTCTGTGTTTTCTTATAATTAGTTCAAGAATGTAAAGCTGACGTACACTAAGCACCCCACATTCTGCCAATAATTGTTGGGTTGGGTATCTAAAATGTTTTTTGGTCAAGACTTTTAGCACAGCTCTTTGAGCTCTTTCCAATTTCAGAAACATAGTTTTAGATGCTCCACCCCATACTGAAATGCAGTACCTCAGAATGGACTGACATAATGCTGTGTAGATTTTTTTCAACAATTCTAGCGGTGCACAATGTCTTAGTTTTTTGAATATATATATCAAGTTCCGGGTTCTGGCTGTTACATTGTTAAGTTGTGTGTCCCATCGCAAATATTCATCAATCTCTACTCCAAGATATCTTAATGTTTTCACAGATGCTAGACACGGACAGTTACAGTTCTTTGTTTTGTTTGTGCATGTGTGAGCAGTTAGAAAGAAATCTTTACTAGGTTTCAGGTTTTTTCTGAGAGCAAAGGCTATGTAGTTTGTTTTATTTAAATTTAACGTGAGTAGATTATAGTTTAGCCAAGCTATAACGGTGGAAAGACACTCCTCAGCCTTATTTTTAACAAAGTTCCAGCTAGGACCATGTATAACTAATGCGGTATCATCAGCATAAGTAAAGACTGCCATATTAGGAATTTTAATTTTACATAGATCGTTAATATAGATTTTAAACAACGTAGGACCCAGTACACTCCCTTGTGGCACCCCATATGTAATTTCTTGTTCATTGCTGAGGAAGGAATCAATTTTAACTTGCTGTGTCCTCTTCGTTAAATAATCTTTAAACAGAAGCAGTGGTAAACCTCTAATTCCTGCGTTTTCTAATTTATTTAACAGAATGGGCACAGAGACAGTGTCAAACGCTTTAGCCATGTCAAGAAAGATACCTAAGCATTTGTTTTTTGAATCAAGGTGGCCTGCAATAGTCTGAGTTAAATCTAAGACAGCATCCTCTGTGGAAACTCCTTTTTTAAATCCATATTGATTCGATGCTATAATGTTCATTTTGTCTAAAAACTTATTTAGTTTAGAATTTATGATCTTTTCCAATATTTTTGATATTACAGGTAGAACAGATATTGGCCTATAGTTGTTGACACTGCCTTTGTCTCCACCTTTGTGTATTGGATAAACAATAGCTTTTTTAAAGGCGACAGGAAATACTCCTGTCAGAATAGATCTGTTACATATGTGTGTAATCACGGGGGTTAATTTATTTCGACACTGTTTCAAAATAGTACTTGAAATTTTGTCCCAACCTGCCGCACTAGCATTGCGTAATTGTGAAATTATATAATCCACTTCTGTTTCATCAGTTTCTGTCAGAAGAAAGGAATTTAATGGTGATATAGGAGATTCAGTAATAAAAGACTCCAAAATATTGGCTTGGGTGTTACAAATTATTTTGTCGGCTAAGTTACTGCCAATGTTTGTGAAGAACGAACAAATTTGATTTATAGATTCATTGGCATTTTCAGCAATTTTTAACAGTTCTGTAGTTGTAGTGGGGGCTTTATTTGTGTTGGTTATGCTTTTTATTGCAGTCCACAAAGCTTTTGGATTTTTTCCAGCGTTATCTATCTCTTTTTTTTGAAAGTCTAATTTTAATTTGCGGAGAAGGTTGTTGCAGTAATTTCGGTACCGCGTATAGGTGAGACTAAGAATTAAATTGTCGGGGTCCTTTTTTAATTTCAAATGTAATTTATTTCGGTGCGCGATACATCGCAAAAGCCCTGGTGTAATCCAGGGTTTTAAAGTTGTATTCCGTCTTGAGACCTTTACTTTGTTCGTGTGCTTATCTATCAGATTCGTTAAAAATAATATAAATTTATTTGTGGCTTCGTTTACATCATTTATACCCATAATATCTGTAAAGTCAGTAAGTTCTATCTCTGTTTTTAATGTTTCATAGTCTATTCGCGATATAAACTTGCATGGTTTAGCTTTTGTATTCGTATTTTCTAACGATAGCATTATGGGCATATGATCTGTGATACAAGTGTTTAGTACTAAGGCAGTGTATGTAAGATTAGATTTCAGAAAAATATGATCCAAACAGTTACTTAATCTAGTGGGAATCAAATGAGTTGGAATGAATCCATGCAAGGCATTCATTATGAGATAATCGTTACTTCGAGTATCTGAATTTTCAGATTTAATATCAATGTTAATATCTCCTATAAGGGTAGCGTTTTCGTATGTAGATATAGATGCGTATATATCATTTAGTGTACTTAAAAAACTTGAAATACTATCTCTATTCCGGTAGGAAGGCGAACGGTAAACAGCTATAACTGTTAGTTTTTGATCTATGCAACATGTTAAACAATTAGCATCTACTAGGTCTGGCTCCGCTACAATACAATTTAAATGATTACCAGTATAGATTACTATGCCATCATTTTGGTTATAGGTACGCTTAGTGTAATTCGAGGTATATCCATCTAACGTTGGAACTTTGTGAACCTTGCTAAGCCAACATTCAGTTAAAACTATTATATCGCATTTAATTTTAATTGTGGTTAGCAAAACTAGAAGGTCGTCAAAATGTTTGTTAATGCTTCTTATATTAAGATGTAAAATATTTATAGACTTAGCGTGGTTAACTAGATATACACCACATTCTTCTGGCAGACAACTAAACGAGTTACCTTTAGTAAGAGATTCTAATTCTTCATTTATTTCTATTACATTAGCCATTTGTAGTTACATAAATTCTCAAAAATAGTTGCCAAATATTTTATAGTCACTACTTAGGCCTATTAGTCTTATATTGATAAATAATATTTTAATGTTTAAATATAAATCCTTATTATATATCTTATGTGTGCATGTGTAGTTGTGTGTATATTTGTGGGAATAGAATGTGCGTAAAATAATAAGTACAATATGGTAGGTCTTGAAAGTGAGGACAGGTGATTTAAGTCTAAGATGTAAATATATTTTATGTAATGGGAAAAATACATATTTTGATAAGATGTGTGTGTATGTGTTCTGAAAAATAATAGATAATGTGTTATTATCCTTAAGGTCTAAAATTATATACTTAGTAGACAGATGTATACAAGAAAGTTTAGGCTCATATAGTCATTTTCTGATGTTACAAAGCTCTTGAAGGTTTTTTTCTGTCTTGATTAATATTTGTTTATCGCCATCTTTTTCTCGTAAGAAAATATTTCCATTTGATATCCAGCAGTGTTTATAGCTGTTTTTTTTGGAGAACTCGCGCGCCAAATAAAACAGTCTCTTGGTACTTGCAGACATTTGCTCAGTAATATACACAGGTTGATTTTTGCCAGGGATTCCAAGAAGTACAGTATTTAATATGTGGTCAACACCTTTTCCCTTATTGTATGATCGAATCGTGGCCAATACAGTTTGTTTCTTATGCACTGAAGAGAATTCTACTATGATAGGGCGTGGAGTAGTTGTATTTGCGCTCTTACCTGGTAAGCGGTATATATCACGTATTTCAGTATCAACAATTTGAGAGCCAACAACTTCACCAACTTTATATACTGTTTTTAAGAGATTTTCCGTGGACTCTTTATCAATTTGTGGTATGTTTCGAACTTCTATACCTGACGATCGGGACTTGTTTTGGAGATCAGTTAACTTTTTCTCCAAGGTTTCTATATATAACTTTTGTTCTTGACGTTCCTTTCGTATCTGTTCGACCTCTTTTTTCAATTCTTCGAATTTAGTATTCATAAATGTCATAGATTGAGTCATTTCTTTGTTTGACTTTCGAATTTCTGAATTACTGGCTTGTATTAGAACATTTTGAGATTTAATTTCCGCGACGTCAGAGACAAGTTTAGACATTAGAGCAGTTTGTTCCATCAATATCATAGAAATATTTGAATCTTTTTCAACTTTGGAGCTGTGGGATTGAACTTCTATATCTTCGGAACTCGAGTACAATCCAATTAGAGGAGAGTTCTTTTGTCGGGGGCGTTTGGTTCCGCTCAGCTTAACATTTTCATTTCTATTTATAGCAGTACTTATATCGGGTTCCGAATAGGCCTGGGTTTGACTGAGTTTATTTATATTTTGTGTTTTGGCCTTTTTCATTGGCGGGCACTTTGCGCTGATCATCATTGGAATAGTTTAAAACACACGCAGTATATCCTTACAATCACAAATAGAATCGTCCGTGCCAGAACAAGAAAGCAAAGTCACTTATAAGTGATTTTTTGCTATCACTAAAATATCAGGCGCAGTATAAATAAATTTCGATATAGAAGGTAGTATAATAATTGAATGTGTTCGACACAGAAATTACGACTTGGTCACGCTATAATATATCAGTCTTACAACAATTACGACATTTCGAATCACTGCAAAAACTACACACGCGGGAACACGTTACGTTTACTATACGAATGGTGTACAATACTCAATACTAACACGATTAAAAACTATATAAATCAATAAAAATTTGCGGACAGTTCAAAACCGTGTCAACTCAGTGTATATAATTGTCAATTACAACTTCTACATTAAAACTTCTGTCAAAACCGGCTACATGATTTATTTGTCGGTCCTGCTTAGCACTGACCACAGCTGCTACGTCTGGCCGTAGAGCATCGAGCCGGCTACGAAGTCGACGACCTAGCAGAGCTACTGCTGGTGACACCCCGGTCGTTGCATGGTCACAATTTCTATATTGAAGGAGAAACTTACTTAAAGACTTATTAATATTTTCCTTTTGGTACAAGGCTCTTTTAATGGATTTTTTAACCGTTTTGACGGCGTTTTCTGCCGTGCCATTTCCCTGAGGTCGATAAGGGGCAGAAGTCGTATGTTTAATACAGTTATTTGCGCAAAATAATTTAAACTCTTGTGACAAGGAAGGTGGGCCATTATCAGTTACGAGTTGCGACGGTAAGCCAAAACGTGCAAAAATGCTTCCTAAAACCCTTATGGTAGCATTTGCATTTGTACTGCGCATCGCTGCGGCCTCAATCCATGCGCGTAATGCGCGTCCACCAAAATTAAATAGCGCACACCTCCGCAGTCCCCAAAATCAACATACACGCGTTGCCATGGGTGCAGAGAAAACTTCCACCGGTGTAATTGCGCGCGCGGCAGTGCGTCACGCACATCGCGGCATGCGCTACATGATTTACACATTTCTTGGATATCCCGATCCAGACTTTCCCAGTAGACGTAATTACGCGACAAATTTTTCGTTTTGTGTATACCCAAATGTCCCTCGTGTAATTCTTCTAAAATATTCTTTTGTAAAACGTAAGGGACCACTAGTCTATATTTGTAAATTAAACATTCTTGGTTAACTACGAAATCATGTTTACGCGCAAAATAAGGCTTTTCCCGGTCGCTACTCGCACATGAAGGCCAGCCAAATAATACATAACTTTTTATTTTACATAATAAGGGGTCGCGCTCTGTCTCCTTCGCAATATCTCTAAAGGATACAGGCAGCGTTTCTTCGACTAGATTTAAATAATCTACAGAGCTTGCCGACCGACCCTCCTGAGGTAACGGCAACCGCGATAAAGCATCGGCCGGTCCGTTGTCCGTCGATCGCACATATTCAATTTTAAAATCGTATGCGACCAAGCGCATCGCCCAACTCTGTAATCGGCTGGCTGCAGTATGTGGGATTCCTCCCTTATCCCCAAAAATATACGTTAAAAGTTGATGGTGAGTACGCAAGGTAAAATGACGTCCAAATAAATATTGGTGGTGTTTCGTCACCCCGAATAAAATAGCAAGCGCCTCTTTATCCAGCTGGCTATAGTTACGTTCGGCCGCACTGAGGGTGCGTGAGACGCAACTGACCGGCCGCTCACTTTTTTTTAAAGTTTTTTTATTCAATATTTCAATTATTATATTATTATAATACTATAAATTACAACGCCATTTCAAACACCAATCATCTCACAGTGACGTCACCTCGTAAGGCAATGCGCCTTATTGCGCGTTCTTTAAAAATTTAGACAAATTATTAAATATGCATATTTTCACATTTTTGTAACATTTCTAATTAAACAACAATTACGTATTTTTGGGGACCTGAAGCGATCACTTTTACAGAATCACTTAGCGAAATTAAAACGTTTCTAGGTATACAGGTATATTTAAGACATGGTATAAAATTTTAGTATTAAAGTACTACACGCAATACGACTGCGATAAATGCTCTGTTTAGGCTCCCTTACAATATTAAAACGTATAACAACAACAAGTTCCCTATTGATATGGCTAAATCAGTGCGAATGAAATATGTAATCTTGCCACAAATATAAGTGAATTCGCGTTTTTCAATCGCATACCTGTTAATGTTAGTAAATTAAGTATCCTAAACTTTTTCTTGGTGTTTGGGACTCGGATATTTGGTGATGTCGAGTGAATTTTCTCTTGTCTTAATAAATAACTGTGAATATACGATGTGGACAGTTTACAAGGTATATCTATTTTACACGCTTATTCCGCCTATACGAAACTTCTTAGATTTATCGACGTATAATCGCCCCTAATGATATTTGAAGTAATATTTATTTATTTATTATTATTTAATTTTATAATAATGCAGTAATGTAACATGCACGATATTATGTTGCATTATATTCATGTGTAAATCAATAATAAATATATTATGTCCAACATATTTCCGATATACAATATGTGTACATCCATTGCTATATAACGCGTGTTGTCACGCGACGTAGCGTGATGGCTCGGTAATATTTTAAGACTGCCTAGTACCTTATATTTTTTGTGACAGTTATAGTCCGAGTGAACCTTGTCTTTTATTACTGCAATTCACTGCCCTATGCGTCATTTGGAAAAAAACGCACTTCAAACAAATATCCTTCGTCACTGGAAGCTGCTAAGTTTTAGCGCGGTCTATAACGAATCCTATATTTTCAAATATTGCAAAGAACAAGCCATATTTTTATTTTTAACAAAATTGAAAGATTATTTTGTTTTTCTATAATCATTGTTATTTTTCATTTGTAACTTAATTCTCAAGTTTTATTCACTTATGAGTAGATTCTTTTTATAAATAGAAGTTGCCTAAGTTAAAAAAAATATTTTTATTAGATTAACTGTCGATAAACCTGAGAATTTGATCATCCACTTTCAAAAATATAATTATATTATCGTTACTGTATTATTAACGGCCGCATATTCAAAGTAAAAATAATAAAGTTCTTGCTGTCTGATACTTAACAATATTAAAGCGAGGCTTGAACTCACTTGGAATATGATATCGATATATATCAGTTTATTCTATGGATGATCATATATATAACCAAAGCTAAGCACTGAAATATACTTATTACCATGATATTATCTTGCCTAATAGTTAAAAATTATTTAGAACATAAAAAATGCTTTACAGCCTCTTAATTATTACAGCTTAAATAGTTATTCTGTTGTATTATGTATTGACAAATATAATAATAATAATAATTTATTTATAACAGCAAAAACCAGATACAGTGACATATAATTACAAGTTGATATAAATGTACTAGTTCACGTGTCAATTCCCTAACCCCCAAACTAGGTTTGCACCTGTGTCTTGGGGGTTAGTTGTCGGTTCTCATGAGTGTATATACAATATACATATAACATATCGACGGTTAAAAGGTAATAGGGCATAAGCGACATTTTGGTCGAAAATGAGTTATGAATGCCATCCTACTTAAAAAATTTCGCTCTTTCGAATGCACTTCACTCCCATGGCTATACGATGACTTTCCTGTCGTTTATGCCCAAGCAAAAAACTGCGTTTTTGAAGTGTCATTTCACTTAACCGACCGAATTTTGGGCCTTTTTTACTCTAAAGGCGCTTGTACCTCTGTAAAAATGGCATCACTTTTGGGTTATAGTCGGTAATACATTTTTACTTTTTACTGTCATAAAGGCTCCAGGCGTATACTACTGTTTACCATTAGTACCTATTTTGAAAGCTGGAACTAATGCCTCTTTACCATTGTCGTCAAAGACATTAAGCGTCGGTTATACCCTACTACCATTTACAAGTTCAACATACAGTTGTCATTTATACACAATTACTGAAATCTAATTTGATATTGCAATGTCGCTTATACCTTACTACCATTTTTAAGTTTATAATGCAGCTGTCGTTTATATACAATTTCTTAAATGTAATTTGATATTGAAATGTCGGTTATACTCTACTACTATTTATTATTTTAATACAACTCTGTCACTTACACCATATTACTTTACAATGATCATGCATTAATTGCCGTTTACGCCAATTTGGTATCACTTTGTGGTACTGAGTTTTGAAGATCTGTAATATAGTATTTTAGAAGTACCTTTTATAGTATTTTTATAATAATGGTAACTACTTACTTAATACCTAGATACTTTATTATTGTTGCTATATATAATATACTAGGTACTGTTCTGGATTAGAGCTCATATAGGCACAGCCGGAAATGAGCGAGCCGACGAACTGGCTAAGCTACCGGTTTAACAGGATCGAGCAGCTCCCGACTACGACAAGCTACCAATATCCTTTGTCAAACGCAAGATCCGGGAGGAGTCAGTCCGCATATGGCAGGACGACTCCTCAAGCACCGGGACAGTCACAAAAACCTTCCTACCCAACGTGGAAGAAGCGTACGTCATGGTCAGAAAGGAAAAGTTGACACCCCTACAAATGTAAATTTTGACAGGACATGGAGCAAGAGGAGAGTATCTACACCAGTTCAAGTTGAAAAACAATCCCGGATGTGAGTGCGATCCTGACATCGTAGAGTCGGTGTGGCATCTCCTCCTAGAGTGCCCACGTTTCTCGGCAAAGAGAATGGACTGTGAAATCCAAATTGGCGAAAAATTGACCAAGGATAAACTACACACTATCCTAGCTAACACTGAGGCTAGACCATACTTTCTGGCCTTTGCTGACTACATAATGGGAGTAGTTTTCTCACGAAACAACACCCTAAACAAAAAAAACTAACACAAATATTACACAAAAAACAACAACACAACCTGATCTCACACAACCACAACAGCTAATCCCATACAAAACCCCCACCATGATACGCAGTATAAGCCTGCTCTATCACGGTGAGCTAGGGACACCGGGAATAAAGCTGAGAGGGGTAGTCTTCTTTATGGACTCAAATAGGGAAAAACTTGGGCTGGCTTTCTGTGAAGCCAGAGGTCACAAGAACATCATAATCTCACCCGGTCTGGCCAAACTTTTAAAAGGGAGCAACTCTAGAAACATCATGCGACGCCGTGACTACGATTCACTGGCGATCGCAAAGGTAGCTGACATAGAATGTCGAATAGTGAGAGAACGCGACAAGCAGATCTTACTATTCGACAGAGGCGACAACATCAGCCAATTTCAAAATGCCAGTAACGTGCTCGTCGCTTTGAGCGAAACCAGCACGGGTACCTTATACACTCCCAGGAGAATAAGTTTAGACTCCATGGCAGTCGGCTACGAAAGGGGCAGGGTAAGTGATTACTGGGGCGCCGTTTTGGCTATCGAGTATCACGAAATGGTAGTATACGAGGGCAGAGGTGAAAACCTCAGTTACCTTGTACCCTACCAGCCTGGCTCCAACGTAATCAAATCCCATCGACCATAGAGGCCGGCCACTACCTACTGAGGACGGCCTGAGCGGGTCTGAACGACTCCAAAGGGACCTAGAAGAAGGGTGGCAACAGGCTAAACTAAAGGCCCTCAATCCCATCTCCAACATAACGTTTTTGGCATTTACAGAGCTGGCCACAAGGTTAGCACTGTCATATCCATCAACATCAGCGAGCAAAGCACCGCTGATGAGCAAAACCCCTCTTATCCAAAATCCTCCAAAACACTCAAACCCAAATAACACCGTCCATCAGGGAGCCACCTGAGGTAAGGCTAAAAGCCTCCTAACTCCTAAAAAACCTCCTAACCTCCTCTGTCCTAAGGAACCAAGAGACCACTGGGCCAATGCCTTCCTCGAGTTTCTAGCAGTCTGTAGAGCAAACATTACTCTCAACAAGAAGATAGGCCAAACCACGTCCACTGTACTTGCGAGAGACATGGCGGGAGAGTACATGGCAGCCTACATGGGACAGGCGGCTTAGTGACCCTGGATGAAGACAAAACAGAGAGAGGGAGTGAGAAACCCTGTTTCAACACTCCCCCTGATGATCATGTGGTCCTGGTGATGAAGTCCACAAGGATTATGCTGGACGACAGGGTCTTGGCAAAGGTCAAAACCTTAACCGAGATCTCTGCCGGTGGCGAACCCTTCGACAAGTGGACCGTCCCGGAGATCATATGGATCAACGGCCTCCCCGGCTGCGGAAAAACAACAGCGATGCTCCGTGCCTTCAAGAAAGATGAAGACATGGTCATCACAGCCACAAAAAAATCCGCAGAAGAAATCCGGGAAATCTCCAGACCATCCTAGGCGACGATGCGAAGGCTAGAGTGCGGACTATGGCGTCGTTAATAGTCAACGGTCTAACTTCCAACTTTAGACCCAAACGCCTCATAGTCGATGCAGCACTCATGAGCCACTTTGGTTCTATAGTCATGGCATCGCGCCTATCAGGACCGGACTACCTCACTCTCATGGGCGATATAAACCAAATGCCCTTCATAGACAGGAACGACTTGTTCCCCATGCTATATCACCGCCCTACACCCTCGGCGAAAATCACCCGAGAACTGCTCTGTACACACCGAAATCCACTAGACGTAGCATATGTCATGAGTGATGTTTACTCAAGCAACTCGTTCAAAAATCAAGCTCGTTTCCTGGAACTCAAACGGTATTCGCGAGGGCGCATACCCATAGAACTTGCCAATACTCTTTATCTAACTCACACGCAGTCAGAGAAAGAGAGCCTAATAAAACTAGGTTGTAGCAAAGGCGAAGGGTCATCCGTTCAAACGATACACGAGGCTCAGGGTCTTACCTTTGAGACAGTGGTGATCGTGAGATCCATTTCCAACAAGATAGACCTGTACAAGAGCATCCCTCATGCGGTCGTGGCAATTTCGCGTCACACTGGTAGATGTATTCACTACACAGCCGTGTGCGAAGAGGACACTACCGCCACCTTCGTCCTTAAAGCGGAGAAAGTCACAGCCGATGAGAACAGGGATTACAATTTAAAAATGGCGATACGCATGGGAGACAATACGGTGGTCCAACGTCACAAATGGAGGGTCAATAATCCCCCTCCTAAACGATCTATCATCACTAATACCAACTAAAAATGTTTCATGTCACGACAATTAAATAATAAATTATAACACCACAAAAAGTCACAAACACAGAATAAAAAACAATAAAACTTATACACTTACTCACACCAATGCGCAATACCACTGCATTGCATTACACGCACAATTCACAAACAAACCAAGACACACAAAGAGCCTAAAAATTAATAACCTAGGCACAGAAAGAAAAAACAGCACACATGGTACTAGTTAAGATAATAAATATAGGTATAGACATAAGCCACACAGTGCACTTTCTCACAACACCAGCATGTAACAGATACACTCTACATAGTATATATAGTATAAGTTAAGTATTAAAATTAGAAAAAAAAATATTATATGAGTTATTCTTAAGGTACACAACACAACAAAAAAATCATAAAATTAATGTCATACATAATAACACATAAACAATAAGCGTGTATAAATTCAAAAAACTCTAACAATGATTAAGTTGTAAAAAGGGTATCATCATCAGTACCGATGATGGATAACACCTTTTGGATGTATGCAGTTACTAAAGTCTTATTTTAAAGGAGAATCGTGTTAGTTGTGATCCTATTATTTTTAAGACGTGACGCTTGACCCACATTACTATTTGCTCATATAATGCCCTATGTTGGATTTTCCTGTTATCCTCTTGGTATAGAAATTTTGCAGTGCGGAAGTACCTCATTACCTTTTTTTTTTAACTCAATTACAGTGTTACTAATGACTAACATCCTACTATTTTTTTTTGCTAAACACTGTTTCTTATGCTCCATTACCTTTTGGTATAATAATGTCAATTACCACTTCTGCTTTTTACGCTTTTCTGTTATTCTGCAGTAATGTGGCTTATGCCCTATTACCTCTTGATATAAGGATGTCAAATGTAGCTAAGTCTACTCTACCCTTCGTTTTTTTTCTATGTAGATGTAACTGTGGTGGGTAGTTAACATTATTAAGACCCTTTCAGTATTCTATATTTATTTTAAATTAAAATACAAAACAGTCATTAAATTATTATGTTTTATTGTGAAAAGTGACACTAAGGCAAGATACAACTTAGAGAGTGTTATTAAATTCCTTCGTATTTGATTAATAGCCAAATTGATAAAATAATACAATCGCCTATTCTTTCAATTATCTGTAATAATACTTACTAAAATAGTGTTATCAGTCATAAATATAAGTGTATAAGTGCAGTGATATCCTAACAATACGACAAATACATTATTTTATTCTTTATAAAAAATATATTTTTATTATTAGTAATTCGTAAATATATTCACAAACAACGCCATCTACTGTAACAGTGTAAATATAAATCAGTAGCAAGAAATACTAATACTGTTCAATAATGCCTACTGAGAGGTGCGGCTGCTGCCGTAAATTCATCTCACCGGTAGATGGTGCTAGGTGTAATAAATGCAATTGTATGGTGCATCGGATTTGTGTGGCTCTCCCGGCCAAAGGTCCATTGTCTCCTACTTGGCGCTGCCCTGAATGCAAAAAGGGAGAGGTAAGGGACAACAGAGATGACACTCCTGTAAGGGGTAGACCGCTAGCATCTAGTGATGATTTTATGCAACCAGGCCAGTCTGAAAGTAATCCAATGTCGTTCACTTCTCAAAAAGAAGTCTCTGAAAAAAAAGAGATTACAAATCGCGACTTAATGGAAGCAATAAATGAGATTCGCTTCGACTTCAAGAATTTCCGTAAGGAAATTTCAGAATTGAAAGTCGAAGTTCAATCCTACCTAATTCGTATAGATGGTCTTGAAAATCGTATAGATGCACTGGAAAAGCGTACTGATGTACATATTGAAGCACCTGTAGAATTCAATAAGGTGATAACTCAGTTAAGATCCGATCTGAATGACAGGGATCAAGATCTACTCGCCAATGACCTCGAACTTCGAAATATACCGGAAGAGAAGGGGGAAACCCCTATTCATCTCATTGTTTCGGTCGCAGCCAAGTTGGGGTTAACTCTAGAAAATAGAGATATAGTCAGCGCGGAGAGAGTGGGTGGCAGATTTCGCAATATGACTCACTCGGAGGGTGTAACTGAGGTGACGTCACGCGCTATCGTAGTGCGCTTAGCACGAAGGGACTTACGCGACGAACTACTACATAATGCTCGAGTACGGCGTAACGTTGACACAAGTGATATTGGTGTTACGGGAAAACCAGTCCGTTTTTATATAAATGAGCGCCTGACAAAGACCAACAAGCAATTATTTCGATTGGCGCGCGATGCCGGTCGACGTAATGGCTGGCAGTACATTTGGACAAGGCGCGGCCGCATTCTCGCCCGGCGCAAGTCAGGAGACGCTGTGGTTAGAATTCGAAACGAATGCGACGTCTCCGAATATATTGTCCCCTTTACGCATACTGTATAATTATCCTTTCCATTTATTGTTGTCTTATTCTTATTATTGTAACCTTACTTTATTAGCTTTGAACATGGTGAGCCGTATTGATAACCTACATATTCTATTACGAAGCTATAAAGGAATGCATATTATATCAATATTAAATTGTAAAAATAGAAAATATCACTACTATATATTTAAAACTAATACATATGATAAAAGTACATATGTGTTACATATATTGTTACTAAAGATATATATACTACCTAAATACTATTTACTTATTATATACCACTGTTATATACCTAGATTCATTAATTGTATACACATTACCTCGTATTACAGTTATATTAGTATGTTAAGAAATAAGATTTATATTATAATAGGTGAACAATGTCATGAATATTTTGTTTTGAAATTAGTAGTAGGATATAATGATTTGTTTGTTAATTTATATAGATGATTTCAAATAAACTGTTAAAGTTTGGACTTTTAAATGCTGGCTCTCTTGGTACAAATCAAGATGAGTTCTTAATCGCAATGGACAAACACTCAGTAGACATCATGGCTATAAATGAGACTTGGCTTCGGTTAGGTGAAGAGGGTCGTGCGCCGAGTGTCCCAGGTTACAGATTGAGGCATGTGCCACGACCTCAGTCTGTGCGTGGGGGGAGAGGAGGAGGAGTCGCTTTTTACATTGAATCAGATATTAATATACAAAGTAGAACACACCCAGAATGTTTGAACGTTGAGCAACTTTGGATGTCCGTAAAACTAAATGGCAAAAACATTTTGGTAGGAACGGCATATAGGCCACCTTGGTTCGAATTAAACAGTTTTCTTGGAGGAATAAGTGAGAGTGCTATCTCTCTGGCTCCCTATGATAACATCATTTTGTTAGGAGACTTTAATGTCAACTTGCTAGATAGATATAATTCTAATTCTAAAAAAGTTTGTGATTTTCTTAATCATTTCAATTTAAAACAAATAGTAGATTCAGCAACTCATTACACTGATCATAGTTCTTCTCTAATCGATATCATATGCACCGACTTTGACTCGTATGCGGTAGAAGTAGATTACATAAATGAACTCAATCATCATGCATTCATAACATGTGAGATCCGAATAAAAAAAGAAAAACCTAAGCCGCGTTTAGTAGCCTATCTACCACTAAAAGATATTATTTCGAGCATTTTCGAACATGATCTGGAATTAATTCCATGGCAAAGTATATGCAGCGAATTTGATGTAAATGTGTTGGTAAATATTTTCTCTACTAATATTACGCCATTATTTGATCTCCATGCACCTATGAAAACTAAAATATTCAAAACACCACCTACGCCTTGGATTACTGACAACATCAAATTGATGTTCAGGCTTAGGGACAAAGCTAGGATTAGGTTTCATAAGACCAAGCTCGCCGCACACAAACAATACTATTTAGAGCTTAAACGCCTATCATCAACAGCGCTCATTAATGAAAAAAAAGGCTACTTCACACAACATATTAATAAAAATATAGAAATTCGAAATCGCTATGGAAAAATTTGAAATCCAATGTACTTCAGACTCATAAAGAAATAATGCTTCCAGTACATTTATGTGATCCCGAAAGCATAAATAAGTCTTTTTTGGATGTTCCTGGGGAAAATAATGTTAACATACGTCAGCTAACATTTTTTGAATTTCATCGGTTCAGTGCAGGCAATTTTTCTTTGCAAAAAACTACAACAGACAAAATTTTAAAAATCGTAAATTCTTTAAAGTCTAAGGCGTTTGGAATAGATGGAATTAACATAGATATGATTAAATCAATAATGCCTAATGCACTTAAAACAATAACTCATATAATTAATCTTTCAATTGAATCGAAAACATTTCCAGATATGTGGCGACGAGCTATTGTTTGCCCTCTTCCAAAGAAAAATAACCCAGTAAGCAATAGGGATCTGCGCCCAGTTAGTATATTGCCATGCCTCTCTAAGGTTTTAGAAAGGGTCGTTTATTTACAGGTCATTGAATATCTGGAGACGAGTAACATTCTACCCGATTTACAGTCTGGATTTAGAAAGAAGCATGGCACAGCAAGTGCACTATGTGATGTAGTAGGTAATATAACTGAGGCTCGTGATCAGGGACAGGTCTCTGTACTTGTTTTGCTGGATTATTCTCGAGCATTTGACGCTATCAACACATCCTTATTATTATCTAAGTTGGCTTTTTATGGATTCACAACAGATACTATCAAATGGTTTCACAGTTATTTAACAAACAGAACACAACAAGTGGAATTACAAAAGTCTAATGGAACGTACACTTCATCTACGCCATTGAATCTAGCAAGAGGGGTTCCACAAGGTTCAATATTGGGACCACTGTTGTTTATTCTTTATACTGCCGATCTTACAAGTTGTATTCAAAATTGTAAATTTCACATGTACGCGGATGATATACAATTGTATATACACTTCAATCCGAAGGAAAAAGATAAGGCAGTGGATGATATGAACAGTGATCTAGGAAGAATTGCTAAATGGTCTGATGCAAATTGTCTAGTATTGAACCCAGCAAAGTCAAAATATTTAGTACTTGGAAATCGTCAACATGTAAAAATGATTAAAGAATCTAACCCGATTATTAAAATTAGACATGAGCCGATAGAAATGGTTGATACTGCTTACAGCTTAGGACTCACTCTAGATTCTGAGCTTCGTTTTGAGAAACATGTTAATAATGTTATGAGAAACTGTTTCTATAGGCTTAAGATTTTGTATGGAATTAGACAGTACATTAATGAGGATGTGAGAGTACGTATTACGGAAAGTCTAATTTTATCTAAGCTCAACTACTGTGATACTGTTTATGGGCCTTCTCTTCTAAAAAGGACTGAACACCTGATCCAACGTATTCAAAATGCTTGTGCACGGTACTGTTTCCAAATCCCTCATAGAAGCCATATTACTCCATTTCTAAATAAAAATAACATATTAAAAATGACAGCAAGAAGAAGACTACATTTGTCCTGCCTTCTATTTGGAGTGATTTCCAGCCACAAACCTTCATATTTATATAATAAAATTGATTGGAGGCAAAGTAAGTTTGACTATGCTATTCGATCTGTTACCAGGCCATTAATTACAGCTAAGCATAGAACGGCTGCTTTTAGAGGTTGTTTTAAACATGCGGCTACGCAATGCTGGAACGACATTCCTCCTCCAATTAGAGACATGAAATCAATTTTTACCTTCAAGTTGCACTATAAAAGATATTTAATACAGTTACAGAAAGAAGACCCTAGATATATCTAAGAATTGATTTTTTATTTTTCGTAATATTCTATTACCACTTAATATCATGATTACGTATACTTTTGTTTTTTTAGTTAATTTAATTCTGATGTCTTTTATAGTTTATTTGATCTCCATATATATAAGTGGCACATGTCATTTTACTTACCTTAGGGCAGTAATTAATTAATGTAATTTTTGGTTTGTATTTCATAGTTGTTTAGTTTGTTGAATAATTTAAATGTTAGTGATTTAGTTATAGGTATTTTTATTATTATTTAGTTTTTTGTTGTTTTGTTAGACTATCTTATTGTATAATTGTTATATATATATTATTTTTTGAATATACTAGGTTATCTACAAAGTGGGTCTTGGGATATATGATGTCATGGAGGTGGGCACTGAAAACCAGTGTTGTGTCGAAATATGTTTCGACACAGCGAAAGACTGAGTGCCAACCTCATTTCACATATTGCGGCTTTCTTTTATTGAAATTTTCTTTATATGTATGTAATGTGTAAGTCGCAATCTGAAATAAATATATTTTCTTTCTTTCTTTCTTCTTTCTAACTTATGCCCAATTACTCCATAAAGAAAATAAGATCAATTGATTTAAGCGACATTAAACCACATAAAACAACGTGGAATCAAATAAATAAAACTACCATTTCATGCTTTGATTTTTTTAAATTCTAGAGGTGTTTCCATTTTCACGATATTTTTTTTTTTATTGCAGGAGATCAGCAGACAGGCAGACGGCCCACTTGATGGACAGCGGTTACCATCGCCTATGGACATTTGCAACACCAAAGGTGCTACGAATGCGCTGCTGCTCTCTTTAGGGAGCCTGGAACCTGGTCACTAATGCCGGAACACAACACAAGGTTGTTATGGCGACATACTCTAGACCAGGGGTGGTAGCCATCCAGTCGGGCAAATGCCCTACCACCTGGCTGAGGGTTGTTTTGTCGCCTCTTACGACAGGCCGCCGGGCCGCAGGAAATTGTATTCTTTCTCCGTTCCTGCACGGATAAAATATATGATAAAAGATATGACAAGAAATGAAAAAGTAATCTCCATTTTTCTGAAATTTTAAACTTTAAACTGCTCTCCTGAACAATTTAGTTTTTGTCGCTTATACCCTATTACCTTTTAACCGTCGATATTATTACATTCATTTATGGCAGATCAGTGTACAATTAGGCTCCAATTTTATTGAGCAGATTTTCAGTTTCGTAATAATTTAATGTTTGCAAGTACTCAGCAAGTTCCTTTTTAATTTCGAATGAAGTTAGGGAGTAAATAGATATTTTTTTGTTTATTTTATTATATAAAAGCGAACTTAGGGAAACATAATGTCGGTTGGCAAAGGTAGTACGTCTAGCAGGTACATCACATACTGAGTGACCTTGACACTTCAGAAAAACATTTGAGTCTAGGGGAAGGCCCGAGTGGCGTCGCAAAACTACACGAAGTATGTACAGTTGCCGCACTGTTAATACATTTGAGTCAGTATAGAGTTGGGTGGTAGGATAGTCCATTCGTTTAAACTGCATTACTTTCAGTACTGCTCTCTGTGCCCGTTCTAGCTGTATAAGAGTAGTTTTGCAAGCACCACCCCAGACAGGAATACAGTAAGTAGTTATAGATTCTGCTAGACTACAATATGCAAGAAATATAGTTTCCCTATCAGCAGAGTGTCGTAGAGATTTAAAAAGGTGAATTAAACGTCTCACTCGACCACACATGATTTCAATATGTGATCTCCAATTCAGGTTATCGTCAATGTGTACTCCAAGATACTTCGTTTTAGAGAGAAATGTTAATTTTGACAATCACAACACGTTAAAAGGTTTGCACATGAATGAGCTTTAATTGGGTGATGGTAATTAGCTGTAATATGCGAATTTGGAAGAGTAAATCGAATAACGCCTGTCTTTTCGATATTAAGTGTAAGCAAATTCCTAGACAACCATTCCATGATAGTGCGAAGTGCAGATTCGGAATTTTCTCTAGCACGTTCCCAGTCTTTGTCATAAATTAGAAGTGCAGTATCATCTGCATATGTAAAAATGTTACAATTTTTAAGCTGGAGTTTACATAAATCATTGATATATATCAAAAAAAGCGTAGGACCTAAAATACTACCCTGGGGAACGCCAAATTCGACTACTTCCTCTGAACTAACAAAATTATTAATTTTAACACGTTGTGTGCGATCAGATAGGTAATCCTCGAAGATTTTAAGCACGATATCTCGAACACCAATGTTTTCCAGCTTATTTAGTAGAATCGGAATCGAGACAGTGTCAAATGCTTTGGAGAGATCAAGGAAGACTACGTAACATTTAATTTGATTATCTAATTTACTTACTAACGTGTTAGTGAAAGAGATTACGGCGTCTTCAGTTGATTTCCCTCTTAAAAATCCAAATTGGTTATCGGCAATGATGTTGTTTTTAGTCAAAAAATTACAAAGGGATTTATTAAGAATTCGTTCGAGTATTTCTGATAAAGAACTAAGCACGGAGATTGGTCTGTAGTTTGTGACGCTGCCTCTATCCCCACTTTTGTAAATCGGGCTTACAACGGCTTTCTTAAAAGCTTTAGGAAAAACACCTTGCCATCTGGATATCGATGCGCAAGCACCGCTCCGAGCCCATACGCGCTGCTGTCCACTGAGAGCACTAATTCGCGGCCTTCTTCATAATGCGCTAACACACGTTCACTCAGGAGGGACCGCTTTGCCTCACTAAACACTTGCTCGCAATTTGGGTTCCACTTCCAGTTGATATTCTTTTTTAAAAGTTGGTGTAACGGCTGTAAAATGGTACTTAATTTGGGGAGGAACCGTCCGTAGTAATTAAGCATTCCTAAAAAACTTCTAAGTTGAGGCACATTTTCGGGTCTAGGCACGCTAGAAATAGCCTCCAGTTTGTCGGGGTCTGGGTGCAATCCATCTCTGTTAATTATGAAACCCAAATATTTTATACTATCTTGTAAAAATTACATTTACTCTGTTTTATCGTGAGTCCCATATTGCGCGACCTTTCGAGTACAGCTCTCAGATTTTTCATATGTTCCAAGGTATTCGCTCCCGTTACACAGATATCATCTAAAAATACGACACACCCCGCACCCCATGTAACGTCTCCTCCATTATTTTTCGGGTACACATGACAAACCGTACGGTGTACGACGGTATACGAACGTCCCTATGTGTGTTGTAATCGCCGTATACGCTTTCGATTCATCTGTCAGTAAGCATTGTTCGTATGCATGTCTTAAATCTATTTTGGTAAATTTATCCCCTCCGCTAAGTTTGGCAAACAACTCTTCAATCCGAGGCAAAGGATAATAATCCCTTTTTAGCTTAAGATTAATTGTAGTTTTGTAATAACCACAAATTCTTATATCGCAGTTTTTTTTTACTACGGGAACAATTGGTGTACCATAATCTGAATAATCTACGCTTTATATGGAGCCATCCGCCTCTAGGCGTTCCAACTCCCTCTCGACCCGTGCGCTAAACGCCAGCGGCATCGGTCTCGCTCGAACATAAACCGGTTCGTTATCTGAGAGCTGCAGTCGAATGGGCCGTTTACAAGTGCCTAATTTATCGCAAAATACTTCAGGGAATTTCTTACATAATTGGTTCGAAAATTCATCATCTGTAATTTCATTGAGGTGAATTTGTGTTATTTGCAATGCACGCATCCATTCGCGCCCCAACAAAGGCCGTGCGCTGCTCTTAATAGATCTTCTAATGTAAAGACGTAATGATTTGGCTTTTACGCGCCCTAAAACGACGTCCACCTCAATGTAACCCAATGATTTAATTCGTGAACCCGAGTAGTCACGTAAAACTAGATTATCAACTATAATATTTTTATGTGAAAACATACGTTGATACATTTCCTCACTTATTGCCGAAATACGACTGCCAGTGTCCACTTCAGATTCCATGATATAGTCATCAATCGTCACCGGAGATGTGCCAATTGTAAAAATGCTGGTACTCATTGTATCACTAGTTCTAATCCAGCTTCTTCTCCTTCTGTATCTCGTGACTCAATTATGAGAGAAGTGATGAATATCAACCTTAAACTGGCCCCGTTAGCAAATCTTGAATCTGAGGTGCAAATGCTTCGCAACGAACTAAGTGATCTCAAATGTTTAGTATTGGATTTCCCAGTTAAGATACAAGTTCTAGAAGGAAAGATTGCTAAAATTGAGAAGACTCAAGATTGTGGGGGTGACCAGAGTTGTAGTAGATGTGTGTTCTCTGATCACATCCACAATTGCGTGCAGTGTTGCAAAGCCTCTTCTTACTCTGTATCCCAGGTTCAAATTGAGACGCAGGTTCGTTGCAGATGTTATTTATTACTATTACTATACAGTATTATGGAGCACTTTTTATGTTATTTGAGGTAGACAAATTGATACTTTAAGAATGGCTCTTTGATATATAATAGGGCTTCAACGGGCAGAGTGGCACCGTTGAAGTGTCGCGAGTACGTAGCAGCGTGAAGCCTTGATGCTGAACTTGAAGTGTGTCTCCTGCATGCCGAGGACGCCCTTATATACTGCGTTGCCTGTTGTTGACGACGCAGGTGGCCCATGCCGTTGAGTCATCGCAGTGACCGAACTGAACGCAGGGCCGCTTTTGGGTTGTTGCTATGGAGAATGAATTTACATAATTATGATTAATTTGGATAAAAAATGGTGGATGCTTAGTGCACCACCATAAGACGACACCTTGGAGTTGAGAAAAATAGTCTCTAAACTGAACGCATACCAACTATCTACAGATCAATGGTTGCGAAGCAATAACGTTTGAAATTAAAGGCGTGCCACTGAGGGAAAGAGAAAATCTCTTCGATATAATAGCTAAGATTGGAGTTAATATTTCTTACCCTATTGATAAGCACAAAATCAACTTCATACATAGAGTGCCCACTCATCAGCCTGGTGTTAAAAATATCATCGTTTCGTTTACCAACAAATATGTTAAAGAGGATTTCATTAGCGCAGCTCGTCTACGTAAGGACATCTTAACAGCTAAAGATATTGGCCTGATTGTATCTGGAAGAATTTTTGTAAATGATCACCTCATCAGTAAAAACAAAATGTTGTTATCCTAGGCCAAGGCCAAGGCATTGGCCAAGGAGCATAATTTTCAGTTTGTTTGGGTAAAAAATATGAAAATATTCGTCAGGAAAAATCAAACTTCAAGAAGCTTTATAGTGACGTCGGACTTAGATCTACAAAAAAATTGATAAAATTACCCAAAATCTTTATATTAAGTATTTTGTTCAACATATTTTTGATGATATGTAAACTAATTATTATTTTAAAAACTTTGAGAAACTTAGCCACTAATCCGATGCAGCTAGGGATCTTTTGTTCGTTTGCCCAACAATCTTTTGTTAATAAATAGACAAATAATTATAATTCCATTATTTTCCACCACTCGTTACTAATCCGTCTATTGTTCTCGGGCTCGGCTTTACTACCTGAGCGTATTGTCTCAAATTACTTTTCAATTTGTTTTAATGATTTATGTCGTGTAGCTGTCAATGATAACATATATAAGATTATGTTTATATTTTATGTACAATCGCCAAAGCTGGCGGTTAACCAGGCATAAGACTAAAATCGCTTGGCAAACACTTTCGTTAACAACGCGAGAACACGCACACAAGTAAAACATTGGTTTGGGGGCGGAGTTTTATTGTTACTTGTTTTGGGTTTTACGCGTTTAAGACAATAGAAAGCAAGCCGCTTTTTTGAATACGCTGTTTTACAATACCTAAATAATATACTTTATGTATTTGATGTAAAAGTGAAGAGTAAAAGATTAAGCAAAATTTATCGTAGTAAAACATTTGACTTAGTATTAATAATTAACTATTATAACCTCTGTAATTTTTTTAAATTATTAGTTGCCCTTTTTTTCAAAAAATTCACGCTTAATTAGTTAACGCTTTCGGTTCGGAAACTCGGTTTTACTAGTTGTGGGTTCGAATCCTAGATGAGAACCATTAACCACTTCAAGGTTTTTATGACTTAATGTGCATACTATTTCAACCATGCGCAATTAATTACGCTAATTGTTGCTGACAGTAAAAACACATCACCATGAATCCTTTATATTGATATTTAGGAGTTTGAGACAATACCGTGTCAAACTTCTAAATCTGCTTATGAGAAACGTGGCGGGTATACCATCTGATCCCTCCTCAAAATAGAAAAGACACTAGAACAATATTGGAACTTTTATGGTTGTTATTATTATCTTTACAGTAAATTCAAATTTTGCTAATTTAAAATCGAATTATTATTAGTTGATATGTAGTCCTTAATATAATTAGCTTATATCTAAATCAGATTAGTTCGAATAAGTCTGTTCATGTCCAAGACTTGACATTAGTCTGGATAAAATGTGTTTTAAATAATAAATAATGTAGTAGTGAGATAAAGTTGAACTATTATCTGTAAAATCATGTGTATTTTCATGTAAGATTTAGGAACTTTTTAGAATTGTTTTTAACTGGGCCTTTGTCTTTCTTAGTAAGTTTCTAATATTCGTCGTCCATGAAATAAACTTTTGTTCTTTATTTCTTTTAACTGTCATATCTTTATTTAGTTATAGTTCTCATAAGGGGATGGTTGTGATGTAAAAAAATATATTACAAATGAAAAGCCTATTGAAACAGGTTTTAAAATTAAATAAAGATTTTGTTATTACATTTTAGGAAGTTATTAAAGATTACTTATCCCGTTATAACATTCTCCCGTCTTGTGGCACTAAGTCTGAATAACTTTTGAATGATATTTCTGGTTTTCCAATACTTTAAGAAAATTCCATAAAAAATGCTATTTACAGATGTGAACATTTGAATTTTATTGTATAATAATGTTAAGTAAAATTGGCTACGACTAATTCTGAAAACAAGTCGGAATTCAATTGATACCTGTAGTCTATTAAATTAAACATGATGAGACAAAAAGAATTAATAAAGGATTACAATTCGGTGCACAGAAAATGTAGGTGGCGGCGTCATTATGACCACCTGACAATAAAATACCTGGCAATAACAAAATAAAGCCATAAATTGTTTTATTACTTTCAATATTTTCGCTTGAACGTTTGAATTATATTTCTTGTTTTTTATTTCTAAAACAAAATTCCATAATAAAATGCTGTTTACAGATGTGGACATTTGAATTTTATTGTATAACAATGTTAAGTAAAATTGTCTATGACTAATTCCGATAACTAGTCGGCATTCAACTGTTACCTCTAATCTACTAAACGAAACTTTACGAGACAAAATAATTAATAAAGAATTCTAATGCACAACACATGGCGGCGGCGTCTTTATGACCCCCTAACTAGTAATAACAAAATAGAGCCATAAATGATTGTATTAATTTCAATATTTTCACTTGAAATTTAGTTTTTTATGAGTGTAAGATAAGTTACTAATTATTTTACAAGCACAGTTGCTATGTTATTTGTGTTAGATTTGAGTATTTTTAAAAGTTTAAGACTACGTAAATCGATATTGTAGCTATTTAAATAAAATCAAGTTATCATGATTATAGCAAAAGTATTATATTTTTGTAGACATTGTAACTGTCAATAGGGATTAAATGTTAATATCTTGAAACGTATACCAGTGAGTTAAACAGAATCAGTGACAAGAGTAATACTATCTACTATTTTTACTAGTGTTATTGCAGTTGTATAATGAAACTGACTCTGCCACAAATGTATTGAGATCAAATGATGTGTGTGTGTAATCATAACCAGCAATTCAATAATTCATTAACTCTAAGTAAAAAAGAAAAATATATAAATACAGATGTCTTAGCATAGTAGTTAGTGCACTCGAGTCTCAAAATCAAAGAGCTCATGTTCAAATCTTGATTAGGAAAACCATTGCCCCTTTTAGACAGTTTTCTGACCAAATGTGCATATTGTTACTATTGCCACGTGTTAACGGTCACAGTAAAAATCGTAATAAAACTTTAGACATCAATAGTCTTGTGTCGAACCCGCCAATAATATTGGACAAGCGTGTCAGGTATACTGTTAGTTTCCCTATAAATGTTTCTAGACTGTTTAAGACTATTTAAGAAGAATATTAAGATGATAAATGGTTTATTTGTCAATTATGTTTCATGAAAAGAAATAGTGGACTTATTTTACTTTGATAAACCAGGAAGTTACACTGACTACTGACTTAATAAAATTTTATGGATAGTCATGAACATATGTAATAAATATTAAATATTTTAAATACACGTAAGAAAGAAAAGAAAAGAAAGAAAAACATATTTATTTTCAATATCGACACACAACACAAAACAATACTAAGATATTAAATTACACAGATAAAGAAATTGTATGCCGCATACTGAAAATGAGGTTGGCACTCAGCATTTTGCCGTGCCGAGCCTAGACCCGACACAGCGCTGATTTTCAGTGCCCACCTCTCCAATCACACATATGGCATGCGACCCGTATCAAACATTAAATATAGTTATTAAACAACATACACACAACGTAGTGATCTATGGAGAGTAGGGTTTCGTATTTTAGATAAAAAACATTAAATTTCCAAAAACCAAATATGTATAATTTCTGAATATTATAAAAAAATCATGCTTAGTAATAAAACAAATTTTGTTGTAACAATAAAGTTTTAATTCTTTTTAATATTTTGTTAATGCTCCCCCTGCGTTTATAATTTCATCACATCTATTGCGCATAGACGCGACGAGTTGCGCACATAGATTAGAGCCCCGTAATGAGTCCCAAACTTGATCGCAATGGGTGACGAGTGCAGCTTTGGTCCTTTCGTTTCTGAAGTCCCATCTTTGGACCATTATTGCCCATAAATTTTCAATAGGATTTAAATCTGGAGAACGAGAAGGCCATGGGACAGTCCTAATTTCCGGATGCTGCGCAAGCCAATTTTGGACCACGCGCGCGCGGTGTATTGGACAATTATCTTGAAAAAAATAAAATTGCGGTAAATCATCCCGGGGATACACCACGCGCACTGTCAGTAACATGGCTTCTTGTAGCAACTCCGCGTGTGACTGTCCATTGGCCCTCCCGTCTATATAAACTAATTCTCCTGGTCCATCTGCACTCATCCAAGCCCACATATTTACTATTATTCTTCCCGATTCATTGTTGGGATTCACATTTCTAGGCTCAAATCTAGAGTTATTAGCACGCCATAAATTCCGACGACCGTTTTCACTCGATTTAAATGATTTTTCGTCGGAAAATACGGCGTGTGAAAAGCCAAAATCGCGGAATTCCCGGGCAAAACGCACTCTGGCTTCTTTATGTTGCACATTTAATATGATCTTTTTAGCCGGTCGCCTATGATGCACTCCAGCACGATGTAATGTATTTCTAATAGATTGTGTAGTGCAGTCATATCATTCTGCAAATGTGGATGTCCTCGCAAAAGGGTCTTGTTGGTATACATTTAATATATACGCGACACGGTCATTCGTGAGTATGCGTGGAGGTCGTGCTCGTGGTCGGTCGCTAATAGAGCCTTCATCAGCATCCCGTCGAATCCATAAACGGGCCGTATTTCTCTGCAAATATAAAAGAAATTTAATTTAAAATTTATACCTAATCAAAATATATAGTATATAATAAAATATCGGAAATACTAAAAGACATTTGATTTTATTTAGTAATATACTTTAATGTCCTTCACAAATAATCTAAATAATAAATAACATTAACTGCTGAGCGACCGGGAAATCATAATCGTAAATATCATAAGTTCAGAAAAATATTTTTTTATTGATTATTTCCAATTTACTTAGTTTTCAATGAGTTCGTGTATTATTACAGTCCTGATGTTTTATAATAGCCATATTATTAATATATCATTTTATCTACATTTAAATTACATTAATTAATTGAATTTATATCATATGCAAGCTATGGTATTTTGGCTGTTAACAGTTTTAAATGTCAGCTCTTCTTTTAAATGACTTGAGTTCGAATCCTGTCCAGGAAACATCACTTAGACAGATTTCTGACTTAATATGTGTGTTACAATTATCATGGTCTAATATTAAAGAAAAACATAGTAATAAAACTTGCGCAATAAGATAAAAGATGTTTCCAACGAGCCAATTTCCAAAAAAATTCAGACGGCTTGTCTGAATGTAAAAGCTCCATAGGAAAATAATTTTCTAATATAATTATAAATGGTATAATATCAAAGGGAATATTTTTGTATAAACAAATAGTATTAAAGATTATAAAAATGCAGCTCTTCTAACTTCCTACTTATTTACGGATACAAATATATTAATTTTTTTTTTAAACTATTATTCATTATAGTAGTATTCACTACTGAATTAAATATAATGAAACTCACCGTAACATTCAGTTCCCGTGAAATTTGTGAAAGGTTAAGTCCTTGACTATGTAGAACCAAAATATTGTTCCGTTCATCTCTTGATAAATTCCGGTTCATGTTTAAGTCCAATAATACACAGCACAGGTCAACTAAAGATATATCAAACAATTATCCAGAAAACAGGCACAGGTCAACAAAAAGGCAATAAAATCGAAGTCCGTAAACAAAGAGAGTCGTGAGCAGAGTAGAAAACAATAAAAGCGCGTCGTCAATTTGCCAAGTGCAAATTACAACTAAACAGAGGCCATTGTTCCATATAATTTTAAAATTTTCGAAACGTCCTGATTGGTGTATCTGAAATTTGAGAGTGTGTGCGTGAGTATTGATACGTTATGAGCCGTTCAAAGCAAAATGTTAGAGAACTGATCATGCTCTAACTTTGTTGATTGTACTTGTGTTAACGAATTGGGTAGTGTACGTTCTTATAGGCGTTCTTATAAGGTATAATTTACTTTGTTGCTATAATTATACACATCACCGTATGGCTAAGGTTTACTGTAGTATGCGTTCATTGGTCATATTTTTATTTAATAATATCAAATTATGGGCACAGATTACAACATTATTTAGCGTTATTAGATATAAAATCTATAACTATTCCGCTCATTCATTATACTATTACAGACAGCGTTCAACAAAAGTATATACTGGTATGCTAATAATAGTCTTACTTCTTAATTCTTTTCTCTATTTCTTTATAAGTGTAATCAAATACCAATGGCACCTTTAAACATTTATTATCAGAATGTTCGAGGGCTACGGACAAAGACCGATATATTCTTTAGTAATCTTTGTAAAACAAATTATGACATTATCACATTAACTGAAACGTGGCTTACCGATGACATTGCTTCTAGCGAATTGTTTGATAATCGTTATTTAGTCTGGAGGCGGATCGTGACTATTCCTCCACGGGTCAGGTGCGCGGTGGCGGTGTTCTCATAGAGGTACGTGCTGAAGATATGTGGGTATCGCTATCAGTTGATTCTGATAACTCTATTCACCGTATTCACGTATGCACGCTTTACTTATGCAATCAAAATGTCGGTAATAGTTTCTCATCGCAGTTGGAATCGTTTCTTTATAAGTTATCTGAGCTAGTTTCTTCCCACCCAAACGACAAATTTATAATTGGAGGTGACTTCAACATGAGTGCAATTAAGTGGTTGCCCTCAACAAATGGACTTATACCATCAACGCCACCCGCAAATATGTTTTCTAATTTTATCGATACTCTGGGCATATGCAATCTTTCCCAATTCAACTCTATTAGCAATAGGCATGGCAAAATTCTTGATTTAATTCTTTCTAACGACTCGCTGTCCCTTTCATCATGCCCTGAACCTCTAGTTCCTGAAGATTTTCATCATCCATCTTTGGTTTTTCATTTAGATTTTACTATGACCGATAAACTCACTACACCTAGTCGCATTGTGTATCAATACGCCAAGGGTAATTACGACAAAATTCGTTCAGCCTTATCAAACACAGACTGGACAAGCTTGTTAAATGATGGGAATGTCGATGAAGCTGTGGGAAAGTTCTACAAATTATTATACCGGATTAAAAATGACCACATTCCTCAGAGGCGTAAAAAAGACTATAAATTTCCTCCCTGGTATAATACTGCCCTTATCAAATTAATAAAGGAAAAGCACAAATTCTTTATAAAGTACAAGATTTATGGCAATTTGTGCGATCTGGCCACATTACCACTATTACGAGAAAGAGTTACTGAAGTTGAGAAATGTTGTTATAATTCCTACATTGCTAAAACGATTTTGGACGTACATCAAAAGTAAGCGCGTTAACAATAACTTCCCCTCAATTATGTCCTATATTGATTCAACTAGTGACTCGGGTCAAGGCATTTGTGAACTCTTTTCATCCTACTTCAAATCTACTTTTCTGGATCCCAGCCATTCAAATAATTCTACGTCTCACTCAAATCTTTCTTCCTATTCTATTTCTTCGTGTGACATACGGTCAATTGAAATTGACCCCACAACTGTCAGAAAGCATCTGAAGTCGCTTGATCTAAATAAATCAGCTGGGCCAGATCAATTACCAGCCTTGTTCATTGTGAAATGTGCTGATCAGTTAACTTGCCCAATAACATTACTTTTTCAACGCTCGATGTGCGAAGGTGTTGTTCCTTCCATTTGGAAATCAGCATTTATCTCGCCCATTCATAAAAAAGGGCCTACGGACAAAGTTGAGAACTACAGACCTATTTCCAAACTATGTTTAATTGCTAAGGTATTCGAACGAATCATGTACAATCAACTTTACAATACACTGCACTCGTATCTGGACTCGCACCAACATGGTTTCTTGAAAGGAAGATCTACGGTCACCAATCTTATGTTGTTTACCGACTATGTGTCCAATACTATGGACAATGGTTTTCAATGTGACGCAATTTACACTGACTTTAGTAAAGCTTTCAAAAGAATTGACCACAAATTATTGTTAATGAAACTTCTTGCCTTAGGTATAAGAGGTGATTTGTATCGCTAGTTTTCTTCTTATGTAGTAAATAGATCTCAATCAGTAGTTCTCTCTGGTTTCTCATCCTCGTGGGTTGAAATCCCCTCAGGAGTCCCCCAAGGATCACTTTTAAGCCCCCTTCTATTTGTAATATTTATCAACGACATCAACACTTGCATTCATCATTCGAAATATCAACTATTTGCAGACGATATGAAAATTTATAAATCTATTTCAAGTCCAGTCGATGCATCTCTCCTTCAGGATGATATCATCCGTATTTCTGACTATTGTAAAGATAATCACTTGGACCTAAACATATCTAAATGTTCGGTAATCACATTTACACGTAAAAATATTTTTCCCAATTATAGCTATAATATTCACAACCTACCTCTAGCCAGAGTCAACGTCATACGGGACCTAGGTTTGTACTTAGACACTAAACTTTCATATAATCAACATACAGATCTTGTCAACGCGGCAGCCCAGTAATAGTTGCTGAACACGTATCCAAAATGGCGGTGGTAGGAATGCTGGTATGGATAAGAAAGGAGACTAACCTGCGTGCCTCTGGGCTGCACTAACTATGCGTGCTGATCACCAAGTCGTGCGCCTTGCAGCAAATCTTCTGGTTCGTCTTCTTCTTGCGGCCTTCGATAACTTGTACACACGCGGCGCGGTATAACTGCATATGCAAGTTGTGGCGGAAGGATATGCGGGTTGTCGTATGAGACGCGTAGACTACGTGTGACGAGGGTCAACAGCAGACTGACTCGTAAAAACGAGCAGTATTAGTAGCAGCGGTAAGTACGACAAGGATAGTCGTATGGAAGGGAAGATGGCGGCTGGGAAAAGGTGATTGGATAACGCGGTTAGGAAAGCGGGTAGTTGTGAAAATAGTTGGAAGGGAGAGGATTTTAAATAAGCGGCGCGAAAATGCCCCCGGCCTAAAAACCAATGGTTTTTAAAACACTCGGAAATGGGAGAGGTTAATTAATAAAAAGGTTGAAATAAGCGGTATAAGAAGCGGGAGTAGACCGAGGGAGGGTGAGGTGTGTCTACTGAGTAACACACAAAGCCGGACCACTGGTCGTTTGTACACGCCAGTAGCTGTTTTTACAGAGGCAACTCTACAGATGCCGTCTTTGCCAGGATAAGTGGCAACTACGACTCCAAGGGGCCATGAAAGCGGGGGAATATTGTCCGTAACAATGAGGACTATTGAGCCTATAGTAATAGGATTTACAGGTGTATTCCATTTTCCACGTGATTGCAATAAATGTAAATATTCTAATTTCCATCGCTTAGAAAATGATTGAACCATTTGATCAAGCAAAGTGAACCGTTTAAGTAGATGCGCGGGTTCGTTATCGACGTTACAGGCAGGCAATTGTTTCAGCGGAACAGACATTAAAAAATGCGCGGGAGTTAAAGCAGTGGGTTCAGAAGGATCCTCACTCAATAATGTTAGCGGGCGGGAATTAATGACACATTCGATTTGTGTCAGAACAGTTAACATTTCTTCATAGGTTAACACAGTTGTGTCCCAATGACACGATGAAGATGCGTTTTAAATGCTTTAACATAAATTTCATAGTGGCCTCCGAAGTGAGGACTTCGTGGGGGATTCAATTTCCATAGAACGCGGTTTGCTGACAATTCATCCGAGAGAGACGTATTAAATTCATCGGAACTTACGAGCGTGTAAACTTCTGACAACGCATTTTTGGCACCAACAAAGTTCGTTGCATTGTCAGAATACATAACTGACACGGCACCGCGGCGAGCAAGAAACCGTTTGAAGGCGGTGCTCGGATCAGTGGTAAGTTCTACATGTACTGCGCGTATAACCATGCACACAAATATACACAAGTAGGCCTTCATTGACCGTACGCCCCGTTTCCTATAAGGAATTATAGAAATTGGGCCGCAGTAATCCACAGAAGTGTGAGTAAAAGCCTTTGTATCATTTACTCAACAAGCGGGTAACTGTCCCATTAATGGGAAATTAAGTTTAGGTTTAGCTTTGAAACATAAATTACACTTATGAATTACTGTACGTACGATATTACGACAAGATAAAATCCAATATTTTTGTCTAAGAATAGACATAAAAGCCAGTGGGCCTGTGTGACAATTTTTACGATGGTTATAGGAAATTAACAATGAAATAACAGGATCCTTTCGTGGTAATAAAATTGGATGTTGTTGATCATATGAAAGATCGGCATTACGAAGACGGCCACCAACTCTTATTAACCCGTCCTTGTCTATAAATGGCACGAGTCTTTGTATTGACCGGGAACAGGGTTTATTATTTTTGAGGTTTTTAATAATTTCAGCAAAATGAGAGAACTGTAAAGCTTTCAAAACTTGCAACTCCGCAAAATGAAGGTCATCAGCGGTATAATATTTATTTCGCGGTAGTTTCTTTATGAAACGATATATTAAAACGATTGTGCGTAAAAGTACTAGCCATGATGAAACACGGGGGGTAAGGTCTAACAACGGATTAGCAATCTCATTATTTGTAAGAGTAGCGGGAAGAGAAATAATATTTTTCGATTCAGGTAAATGACTACTATCATTGGCTTGTTCAATTGATGTGATCGGCCATTCAGAGGAATCTAGCAACAACCAATCGGGTCCATTGCACCACAACGGATGGTTTTGTAACTGAGCGGGAGTCAAGCCTCGTGATAAACAGTCACTGGGATTGTATGACCCTGGGATATGAAAGAAGTTAATAGCGGGCATAGCGGCTACAACTTTAGTTATGCGAGTTGCCACAAATGTTTTAAACTTATGAGGAGATGCGGATATCCATTGCAAGGCAACCATAAAATCCGTAAAACAAAATATTTTATCAATAGGATGCCGTTTTTCATAAGTGTTAATTACTCGACGAACTAACTTGGCCATAATTAAGCATGCGCATAATTCTAAGCGAGCAATGGATATGGTTTTTAGCGGCGCCACTTTTGACTTGGCGCAAATAAGGCGCGTCACTGGTGGAGAAATTGGGTTTGTCTGGACTCGAATATATACGACAGATCCATACGCTCTTTCACTAGCATCAGAGAAAGCCACAATACATAATTTAGAATTTTCAAAAACTCCCAAGTGTCGTGGGTAGCGTAAATGTTGTATACATGGCAACTCCCTTATATAATTTTGCCAAATATTTATAATATCTGACGGCGGTTGGTCATCCCAATCGAGCTTTAAAACGTGATTTTTTTGCAAAATTAATTTAGCGTATAAAATGACTGGTGCTATTAAACCAAGAACGTCATATTGGCGGGCTATTAATGACAGAATATTACGTTTAGAGACAGGACGATCTTCGATATGAACTGTGAACATAAACTCATCACTATTAGGTGACCATTGCAATCCTAAAACCTTTAGGTTTGTTTGTGAATGAGTGTTGACATCTTGAAAAGGTATATTGGCGGAATGACGATCAGCAACAGGGAGAGATTCGATGAGCCCAGGCACATTGCTAGCCCATTTTACAAGCTCAAAGCCCCCGGCCTTGAGCAAGTTACGGAGATCATCGCGTAGCTGCAGGCAATCTGACAATTGCGGCATTGAGTAACAGACATCATCCATGTATGTATTATTTTCTATAATGTCTGCCGCAAGAGGATAGCGGTCGCGCTCGTCAGTACACAACTGACGTAGCACTCTCATAGCGAGAAATGGGCTACTACGTAAACCGAAACAAACGCGATTAAACTGATAACAATCAAGCGGTGACGCAGGGTCGAAACGATATAGAAATTTCTGGTATTTACGATCTTCATTGTTGACAAGAACTTGCAAATACATTTGTTTAACGTCAGAATTAAATGCTATATTATATAGGGGGAAGTCTAACAGTATCACAAAAAGATCGTTTTGTAAGTTATCCCCTACATATAAAATGTCATTTAAAGAAAGCCCTGAACTAGTTTTAGCGCTGGCATCCATGACCATGCGCCATTTAGTTGTACTTTTATCTAATCGGGCAATGGCGTGGTGCGGAATAAAATAACCCGTAAGATGGTCAGCATTATCAATTAAAGAAATGTAACCCTTTAGAATATATTCTTTAATTATTGCGTCGTATTCCACGCGTAATTGCGTCGACGCGGTAAGCTTACGAGATAGGAATAACGTTTTTTCGCGGTTGTAAAAGAGTCTCCAAGAGCGGTAACGGGTTCGCGGGAAAACGGCAATGCCACGGAATAACGCCCTGTGGTGTCACGGGAAATTTTTTTTACAAATAATTTTTCATTTTCAAAAGCGGCGGGACTTAAAGTTGGAGCACAATGCACTTCTTCGAGTTGCCAGAATTTCTGAAGCACTCGATCTAAAGGCGGTTCCTCTGTAACCGAGCAGAGTGATATATGTGCGGGAGAGCTGTTAAAAGAAGTCTGACACGGGTCAAGCTGAGCGGCAGCGACGGGGGCGTTTCCAATGATGACGTAACCAAATATTGTTTCAAAAGCGGTAGGTGTACCAGGTGGACCCGAGAAGCCGCCTGAAAGTATGATGTCAGCAAACAAAGGTGCCCCAATGAGTAGGTCTATCTCCGAAGGCGATGAAAAGTTATAATCAGCCAACGGTAGACCGTTAATGAATGAAAGACGCGAAATGTCAATTTCAACAGAAGGTAGGTTGTCCGTAATGCGGTCAATTATAAGGGCGTCTAAAGAAATAAAATTACTATTAAATCGCGAAACTATTGTCATACAAGTTTGTCCCATAATTCTATTTTTCATAGACCCTATTCCCTTTACAATATTGTTTGAAACTTTATTGTAATTAAGGTTTAGTTTATTAAAACATTTCGCGGTTAAAAAATTACTTTGAGAAGCGGAATCTACTAATGCGCGTAATATATGCCGCTTATTATTAGAGTCCATCGCGTATACTTGTACCGTGCCGAGTAAACAAGTTGTATTAATTTGCGTTATATATATTGGTTGTGTATTGCATAGCGATACATTTTGTTGCGCGGACAAACAAGCGCGGGTCTCATCTACTCGTATAGAGGGGTGAGGGAGGCGCGCGGGAGCGGTAAGATGCGGCGGCGGAACTGTAGCAGCATGCGCAAATGGTGGAAGCGCCGGCGCATGAGCGCGCGATGGCGGAGTGGCAACAGCGCGGGCGCTCGGCGGCGAGCGGTCCCGGCGGTGCGGGCGGTCATCTTGAGGCGACGGCGGTTTACGGCACAGCATTGAATGATGTTTACATTCACAATAGCGACATTTAAATTTGGACTTACATGACATATTGTTGTGGCTTACACTTAAACAATTAGTACATCTTCTTGAATTTTTTATAAAACTAAATCTTTCATTAATTGAAAGTTTTTCAAACGCGGGACAACGATATAAATTAAAATGACTAGATTGTTTGCAAAGCGGGCAATGCGTCATATATGACGTCACAAAAGAATGCGTCGATTTAGGTTTATAGTTGTCACTACCACGGGACTGAGTAGATGACGTCATGCGTTCCAATACCTTACTTTGTTCGCGGATAAATTTAATAAGGTCATTGTAGGTAGGCATGGATTCTCCCCTATTATGCATCTCAAACGATCTTGCGGTATTTAAATCAATTTTCTTCAACGCTAATTGCAAAATAATAAAGTCCGATAAGTCATTTAATTTTAACGATTTTAAACTCGATACTGCGGTACAAAATTGATCAAGAAACATGTCAAGATTTTTACAAGAGGCGGTGGTAAAACTTTCAAACTCGAACATTTGATCCAAGTATGCGGCAGCCAAACTGCGCTTATCATCATATTTGTCGACCAATGTTCGCCATATCATGTTGTTGTTGTCGCCGTTTGGTACGATTCCGGTACAAACTGAAAGTGCCCGGCCCGACAACTTATTTATTAAATATTGTACGCGTTCATGGTCAGTGAGATCGGGATTTTCATGAATAGTCCTTTTAAAGGACTCGTAAAATATTGGCCATTTAATCGGTTTGCCATCAAACCCCATGAGCTCGAGTTCGGGTAAACGAATTGATTTACGTTGAGAATTAGCGTTTGACATTATGGTTTCCGATTGTTTTGAAACTGAATGAAACTTATCATGGATAAATTTACAGCGACAGTAAATGTCCTCAAACGAATTGACTTTGAATTGAACTTTGGTAATTGAAATTATATTTGGGATCCAAGGTCAACTCCACAACATTTAATTGATCTACTATGTCATTAAAATCAGAATGTAGGCGTTCGATAGACATCATTCCGTATAGAAATAATTCTCTCTCGGAATCATCATCTGCGGCATTTAATGAGCGGTTATAAAGTTCTTGCATGCGAGAAAATATGACGTCACGTCTTGCAGTTAACGTCAATCGCTGTATTTGAAATTTATCAAGAGATTGCGCATCTTCGAATACTTCTTTTCGCTTAGAAGTCATTTTTAAATATTTAAATTTGAAAAATTAGAAACTTTAAGCAACGTCGAAGTTAATGCCTGCAACACGAGTATACGAAACAAATGGCAAACGCGGCCGGTCAAATGAACGAATGAATGAACGATTGGTTAATATCAAATATCACTGTTTTAAATTTAAAATGAACGTAATTTAAAAAATGAATTTATTTAACGCAATCAAGGGAAGCGGAATACGAATTATGTATGTTTAATGCGTAATAAAGACGTTGATAAAAGTGGGAAGATACGTAAAATATTACGTGACGAAATAAAGTGGTAGAAAATGAGGGTCAGAAAGCGGTAGAAAAGGGAACCAAAGAATGATCCTGGCTCGAATGGGCCAAAAAAAAATGTCAACGCGGCAGCCCAGTAATAGTTGCTGAACGCGTATCCAAAATGGCGGTGGTAGGAATGCTGGTATGGATAAGAAAGGAGACTAACCTGCGTGCCTCTGGGCTGCACTAACTATGCGTGCTGATCACCAAGTCGTGCGCCTTGCAGCAAATCTTCTGGTTCGTCTTCTTCTTGCGGCCTTCGATAACTTGTACACACGCGGCGCGGTATAACTGCATATGCAAGTTGTGGCGGAAGGATATGCGGGTTGTCGTATGAGACGCGTAGACTACGTGTGACGAGGGTCAACAGCAGACTGACTCGTAAAAACGAGCAGTATTAGTAGCAGCGGTAAGTACGACAAGGATAGTCGTATGGAAGGGAAGATGGCGGCTGGGAAAAGGTGATTGGATAACGTGGTTAGGAAAGCGGGTAGTTGTGAAAATAGTTGGAAGGGAGAGGATTTTAAATAAGCGGCGCGAACAGATCTCATTGCCAAAAAGGCTTCGTCTGCATTAGGTTTTTTAATTCGTAATGTTAGCTCTTTCAACAAGTTGAAAACCTGTAAAGTCCTATATTGTGCCTTTGTCCGTAGTCACCTCGAATATGCAAGCCAAATTTGGAATCCATGTTTCGAAGTTCACTCTGATAGATTAGAGCTCATTCAGAAAAAAATCACTAGATTTATCAATTTTAAATTCAAAATACCGCGGCAAGGTTATATTGAGCGCTGTACCAATTCCATCTTCTGCCCCTCAAAATTCGAAGGAATATTTCGGATATACGTTTCTTGGTGAAAATTGCTCAGTCCAAAATTGATTGTGCTAGTCTCATCGAGAAGCTTCATTTGTATGTCCCCCCTAGTCTTGTACGCCCTAGAAAACTGCTTCATTCACCCTTGACTCGTACAGCCTTCAGACGCCACTCATTTTTTGTCAGATCAGTTAATGAATTCAACAAACTCAGCAAGTCGAATTACGTCGACATTGACTTGTTTGTGGATAATCTAGCATCCGTAAATGCGAGTATAATCAAAGCCTATTTTAATAATAATTAGTTTTCTGGTCACAAAATTTTCGTATTATTATCTTTTTCAAAAATTACTGTATTATTATTTTTTGTATTTCTCTGCCATCTGTGGAGGTTTATAAATACCTGATCTTAAGTTGTCTTTGTAATGGTACTTTGTTAAACTTTAGTTTGTAAGATTTCAGCTGTTAACCCCCCAAATAAAATAAAATAAATAAAACTTAATAAAAAATGGTTGGTTACCTTTGGTGTAAGTTCAATGTTGCATATAACGTCGCCTTCTGAATCATCACTCACATAATTATGTCGACCCCTGTTAACGCCATCTGTTAGCTAGTAGCTAACTTTATGTACTACACATTTTACTCTGTCTCATTCACTCATTCCCGGTCCTATCCTTCTCTCATTCCATTCATTCACTCGCCTCGCATCTCCTCGCAAATCTAACCTCTCTGCAAAAACGTGTCGTGGAATCGTGTGAAATTTATTAAAAAGAAGAAATATCTCATTAAAAACTCTGTTAAAGAAACGTGTTAAAAGTGTACTTAAAAACTTCAATCCAGCGACCTACAAACTGAAGTGAAATCAGGTTAGTCCTTGTTTCTCCTCCTTTTTCCTACAACCCCTTTTTTGGTCCCACGATCCGCATAATATACTCACGTTTCACACTACTCATTATTACATTTTAACCATATTTATTAATATACACATATTTCACACTCTTTCAATCGCTTCGCCACGCGGTGTTCACGACGCCATATTGTACCGCAACGCATTACTCAATATTCACGCGCAAATCACACAAACACTCATTTATTTCGTACTTCAACGCATAACCTAGCACACTTATATTTCAACTTTTTAATATATTATTCATCTATCTAAAATGGCAAAAGCAAAATCAACCGAAACTCCAATTGATACGAAAGTGCTATTACTAGAAGCCAAAAAGGATAGTTTGTTCGAAATAATTCAACAAATCTATGATCTAACCCTTAAAACAGACCCAGACTCCAAAGTACAGTTTCTTTCGCGTATCAATTCAATAGATAAAACGCGTTCGGACTTTATTGAAACATTAGATTCACTCATTGCAGCCCAGTTAGCCTCTAATCCGCAATCAAAACCGAACTACATGCCTTTTCATGCATTTGATCAGTTGTATTGTTGCATTAAAGAAACCGCTAACTTGTTACAACAAGAAAGAACAGAAATGTTCAACGGACAAAAAGTTGATTTTTTAAGCAGAAAGTTACCTCCACTTCAGCTTTCATCATTTGATGGCAACCCTTTAAAATGGCAAATTTTCTATGAAAACTTTAAAAGCTTAATACATAATAACAAGCATCTTTCAAACGCTGAGAAAGTTCAATACTTAATAGGATGTCTTTCAGGCAAAGCACTAACAGTCTGTGCAGGATTAACTCCCACCGCTGATAATTATACTATTCTTTGGGACTCTCTTATTGAAAGATATCAGGATACTAGGATCCAAGCATCAATGTACTTTTTTTTTTTTTTTTTTTTTTATTCGCCTTCTCCTCCGTCGTATGACAAGACAGAGGTCTTTATTTTTCTTTTTCTATTTTTTATTCTTTATTTATTTCTTAATTCTAGTAATTCAAGGGATGGGTAGGGATTTTTTATTACTTTAATAATGCTTACTCTATTACATTGTTACTATATACTATTTTACATTTTTGTACTTATTTCTACTTTATTTCTTTCTTACAATTTTTATATCTATATAGTTTCTATATTTCACTGTTTTATTAACATTTTTATAATTACGTATCTAATTTATACATATTTTCTTATTCTACTTTCACATGTTTTATTATAAAATGTGTTACTTTGATTTTTACTTATTTATGCTACTTTTATTGCTTACTATAGTTTATTATATCTAAGTGCATATATGTTGGTAATTTGTGTTATGTCAGCATCAATGTACTTGGATACCATGATACAAAGTAAACAATTTAAATCTCTTGAATCATTTATTGATCATTTTTGCACAGCTGAAACTGCACTTAGGCGTTTAAAATTGGACAATTTATCTGATTTTATTATTACTCATATAGCTCTTAGCAAATTAGACAAAGAAATTGTAACACAGTTTGAACAATCACATAAGAATATTAATTTTCCATTTTTTGAAAATTTAACTATGTTTTTAAAAGAACAAATTAAAATTCAAACGCTTCGCACTCCATCTTCAACTCATATATCTAAAACTAATTTAACTTTGAATAAAAAGTCTTCTCGCACTCATGCTTTTGTAATTAACGCAAATAATAGTCAAAATAGTGGTAATCTGCGCTATTGTGTTATTTGTAATATTCAAAATTCTCATCCTCTTTATAAATGTGAACAGTTTCTCAATCAAAACCCTTATACTAGAAACAATCTAGTTAATAAATATGGTTTTTGTAAAAATTGCCTTGGCTTTCATAATATTAATATATGTAAATCTCTAAACAGATGCTCACATTGTCAACGTAAGCATCATAGCTTACTACATTTTGACAATACATTTTCTCAACCCATTAATGAACCCTGTACCTCGCAGTCGTATGACTCACTTAATCATAGAAACAATAACGCTTCAACCACTATGAATCAACCCCGCACCGCGGCCCCGTGTGCGCCCCTGCCGCCTCACCGTCACCGCGCGCCCGCGCTTCTCTCCTCGCCTCATCGCCCGCAAGACTGCCGCGCCCCCGCACCTTCTTCCGCGCTTACTTCTGACTCGCCCGCCGCACACCATCTCACCCCTCAAGCATCCACGCACTTCGCTTGTGTGCCGCATAACATTGTTGCAAATTCCGATCAACAGCACTCGGCTCAGCTCGCTTCCAATACGCTAGAGCGCGAAAATATGAACGACTTAGCTTTATCAACTACTACTTTTACTCAAAATAAATCACAAAATAGTACCGTATTGTTACCTACGGCATTAGTTTACGTTTATAATAATTTTAAACCTCAAACAATTAGAGTTTTTCTAGATACGGGTTCCATGAGTAATTTTATTACGAAAAATTGTTGTAAACGATTAAATTTAAATATAACTCTCGCGCCTTCGGCTATAAAAGGTATAGGCGAATCGCAAACAACTTGTCTTGGCTTTACTACTTTTAAAATTTTCTCTCGCTTTGATTCTCGTTGTTCTTACACTATTAACGCTAGGGTAATAGAAACAATTACGGACTGCTTACTAAATACGCGCATTGATACTTCGCTACTTTCGCATCTACGCTATTTACCTATGGCAGATGATTGCTTTGATACGCCCGCAGCAGTCGATTGTTTGATAGGCAACGAACTGTTTCCCTTCATGCTTGGATGTGATAAAATCATATCGCCGCACTCATCGGTTGTGGCTATCCAATCCACGTTAGGATACATCGCGATGGGTAAAGCAGACTGCAGCCAATATCCTCTGCGTGACTCGTCCCGTGAGGTTTTTTGCTGTACAACAGATGAGCCATCGCTCGAAACGCTCATGCAACGCTTCTGGGAGATTGAAAACGTCCCCAATAAAAATCACGTAAGTCCCGACGATGAAGCTTGCGAACTGTTACAGCCCTACTCTCTCTAAGCAATTATTGCAGAGCCGGCAAGCCACTGACATCAATAGGCTAAGCATCGATCAGCAGTAATTGCCTATAAATACTAAATCTTTTGTAAATTTGTTAGAGTCTTCTGGTAATTAGCTAAAGCTATTCAACAACGGACCTGGTTTTTGCCTGCCGGTTGGATAGCCCTAAACTACATTACCAAACCCGGATCCGGTAGACCTTTTAGGTCCCGTAGATTGAGGCTCCAGTACTGTGTAGTACATAATAAATCTCAGCTCCAGTACTATAGTGTTTGTTTTTAAAAAACACCCTAAGTATCCGGGACTAACATTTGGTGTCAGAAGAAAGCGGGATTTTATTGCCCGCCGGACGCCCTATTCCTGACGACGTCCAAAAGCTGAGACGCTGCTACCCGGTCTCTCTGACTGCACGTAGCCAGAGCCCAGCAAAGAAGAAAGCCGCCACGCTGTACCTCTTCGTGCCCGAGGGTCCACTGCCCAGCCAGGAGGTCCTGTTGAGGGGCCCTATCGATCAACCATCATAGTGCAACGTCACGCCGATTACGTCACGAGTCGGTTACGTAACACTCCGTTTGTGTCTGGAGTCGATTTCGTCACACTGTCTACATCACGCGCCGACTCCGCGCAGTCTGATTGCAACATACACCGTTTCGTCGTCACCGTTGAGTCAGCACAACGCCGGCTCATGCCTCCGCTGCTATTTTTGCTAATGTGAGTGAACTTTTGATTTATTTATTATCTGTTACAGTTTATATAAATCAATCATGGCTAACCCAGTTTCTAAGACCGATTATTCCCAATCATCCACTTCCTACAACGAATCCATAAAAATGAACTTTAGTGACCTAACTCGTTTCATAAAATCATTCGATGGGGACAGGAACAAATTATCTCCATTCCTTAGAAACTGTGAGAATGCTCTCAGTTTAATTAACCACAATCAATATGATATTTTATTTAAATTTATATTGTCACAATTAGAAGGGAAAGCCGAAGCAATATGTTCCCTTAAAGTATTTAACAGTTGGCTAGACTTAAAACAATTTTTAAAAGGTAATTTTGGTGAGTCTAAACACCGTAATCACCTGTTACTCGACTTACAAAACTGTAAAATGAAACATAACGAAAGCGTTTTACAGTATAGTACGCGGTTAGAAACTCATTTGACCAGATTACAGACCGACATCTCCCATTCGACAATAAACCAGTGTGAACTGCTAGGACGACTTGCCAACACCGAGGATTTAGCTTTACACACCTTCCTGTTGGGACTACCTAGCCATATCTCAAACATTCTCAGATGCCGTAATCCCGAAAACCTAGCCGAAGCCATTAATCTGGCTATTCAAGAAGAGAAATTCTATAATTATGTACAGTCCTCACAATCGAAGGTCCCGGGAGAATTGAGACCTAAGTGTCGTCTATGTGGCAAATCTGGGCACACTGATAGGTCCTGCTATACGAATCGTCACCGCCCTATTCATAATGTCACTCCTCCTCTAAATGCTGCTAGGTCTTTCCAAACCACCTCGTCACCCCAACCATCTACATCAGGGAACTCGATTATCTGCGCTTATTGCAAATCAGTGGGACATCATATAACTCAATGCCGTAAAAGGCAATATAATAACGAAAACCGTCAAAGATTTTCAAATCCTCCCTTGAATAAAGTACACAATCTAGACGAAAATGTCGATCAAACCCAAGAGTGCCAAACAGACTCTCAAAGGGATAATTTTTTATACTAAATCGGGTTCCACGACCCCATCATGTGGAATCCGCCACACAAACAGACGCTCTATCGAATAATATAGTTTCAAATGACTCTGATTCTTTTCGCTACCATAATTGCTATGTTGATAAATTACTGACAGACAAAACGAATAATCATGCCTCTTTTCTTCCTTCAAAAACCACTGATTCCCGAGTTACACGACAGGGTAACCAGCCCCAAATAGGAAACTCGTTTATAAAACACACTGCCTCTAAAAACTGTACTAAACCTACCAATTCTAGCAAAAATTCAAATTCTACCAAAAATACAATTTCTACCAAACCTACCAAATCTACCAGAGCTACCAAATCTACGAAACCTAATACTACTAAATCATACAACTCCATTAAAAATAGTGAGAAAATTTATAAAATTCATTTTAATGATAAAGTCCACTTACCACATGTCTACGTAAAATCTCAATATTCAAATAATCCGCTGGTTCTCTTGATAGACTCCGGTTCTAGTATTTCTCTAATAAAAAAATCTTCATTAGACACACAGCCTAAACTTACTACAGAAATAATAAAATTCAAAGGTATAGATGAAAATGCCCCATATTCTGAAAGATTTGGGCACTTTCAATTAGACTTTAAACTAGATAATTCTGAAACAATATTCGGAAAATTTCACTTAGTTTCAGAATCCTTGGGCTTTAATTTCGATGGAATTTTAGGTAACGATTTTCTGAAAAATAATAACTGCAACATTCTATACGGAAATAATATTCTTCATCTCGATAAAGGCTCATTACAAATTCACTTCACCAAACCTCAATATACAATACCAGCTCGTTCAGAAATGATGATAGAATGTAAGGTAACTAACCCTGAAAATACGTCTGGGTTTGTAGAAAAATATGAAATCCAGAAGGGTGTATACCTATCCAGTTGCCTCACGTCACTGAAACCTAATAAACATGTTAATGTATCTATCCTTAATACTACAAATAATGATATAAATATACAAAGCTTTAATGTTGAACTCCAGCCATGTGACATTTTAAGTTCGAATAATATAAATAATATAACATCCAATTACAATAAGCGAGCTTTTGAAGTACAGAAACAAATAAGAACATCTCATCTCAACTCAGAAGAATCTAAAACTCTTCTATCTCTTTGCCACAAATACTCTGATTTATTTTACCTTGACGGTGATCATCTTTCTAGCACTAATACTCTTAAACACGAGATTAAAACTACTAATTCACAGCCAATTCACGTAAAAAGTTACCGCTATCCAGAATGTCATAAAGAAGAAGTAAATAAACAAATCCAGAAAATGTTGAACCAAAATATTGTTAAAACTTCTAGTTCCGCATGGTCTTCCCCTATTTGGGTAGTTCCTAAAAAGCAAGACGCTTCCGGTCAGAAAAAATGGAGAATCGTAGTAGATTATAGAAAACTTAATGATATTACCATAGGAGATGCTTACCCTATTCCTAACATAACCGAAATTTTAGACCAATTAGGTCATAGCAAATATTTTTCTACACTAGATCTCGCCTCCGGGTTCCATCAGATTCAAATGGCTGAAGAAGATTCTCCCAAAACCGCCTTCTCAGTTCCCAATGGCCACTTCGAATATACTAGAATGCCCTTTGGACTGAAAAATGCCCCTGCAACCTTTCAACGTCTTATGAACACCGTCCTTACTGGTTTGCAAGGTCTACATTGCTTTATCTATTTAGATGACGTCATCATCTATTCTCATGATCTCCAGTCCCATATATCTAAAATTGAGTTAATATTTGAAGCCTTGAGAAAACATAATCTCAAGTTACAGCCAGATAAGTGTGAATTTCTTCGAAGGGAAGTTGCTTATCTAGGTCATATCATTTCAGACAAAGGAGTGTCTCCCAATCCTGATAAAATTAAAGCCGTAGTATCCTATCCTACACCTAAAACACCCAAACATATTAAAAGCTTCTTAGGTCTCGTAGGCTATTATAGAAAATTTATTAAAGATTTTTCTAAGATTACTAAACCATTAACTTCCTTATTAAGGAAAGATGTAGAATTCATTTGGTCAAACTCACAAGAAGAATCATTCAATACTCTCAAAACAATGCTTACTATCGCCCCTATCCTTCAATATCCTGATTTTTCCAAACCATTCGTCTTAACTACCGATGCATCCGAATATGCACTTGGTGCAGTGCTATCTCAGGGTGAAATAGGTAATGATTTACCCATAGCTTATGCTTCCCGAACTTTAAATAAAGCAGAAGGAAATTATAACGTATCCGAAAAAGAATTACTTGGTATAATATTTGGTACAAAAACATTTAGACCCTATCTCTACGGTAGAAAGTTTAAAATCGTAACAGATCACAAACCCCTTGTTTATCTCATGAATTGTAAAGATCCCAGTAGTAAGTTATTACGCTGGAGATTAAAAATAGAAGACTTCGATTATGAAATTGTTCATAAACCAGGAAAATTAAATAGTAACGCCGACGCCTTATCAAGGCCACCCATACATAACATCGATGATATCGACCTTAATGATAATTTAACATATGAATCATACATTAGATCCCGTTCAAATCCTACAGCTTTCAATACTCAAATAACAGAATATAACCAAAATTTACTCGAATCATCATGCCTATACATGGCTTACCCAACTTCTATTGATTTAGATGAATCTAACCCTTACTGTGATAACATATTAAACCTATTAGAAAACCGAAATGATTTCGAAAACTCTGAGAGGGAATTACATAACATTAAAACATCAAACATAAACAATAAAACTTATTTTCATCTCTTTACTAAGGTCCATCACTATGACTCTGCCACTTACAGAGATATATTTGCAGTATTAAAAGAACTAAGAAATAACTTAATTACATCCCACCCCGTCGTGAATGAAATATCTATCTCGGATTTCGATAACCCCTACGATAAATTAAAATTTATGATTATTTACGAAATGATAATTTACATATTTCATAATACTAATATTAAACTTAATATTTACCACAATAAACTCATATATCCTACTCCCGACGAAATATCCACTGTCCTAAAGGACAACCACAACTCTCCTATCGGAGGCCATATTGGCTCAAATCGAATGTACAATAAACTCAAAGATACTTACTATTGGAGTGGAATGAAAAGGGATATTGAAAACTATGTAAGAAACTGTTCACTTTGTCAACAAAACAAAGCACTTCGAGCTTCTAATAAATCTCCGATGGAAATCACTACCACATCAATTGAACCCTTACAAAGAATATTTACCGATATTGTGGGTCCTCTTCCAGAATCCGGTTCCGAAAACTATAGATACATAGTTACATTCCAAGATGATTTGACTAAATATACCATGGGTTACCCCATTGTCCAATCCACTGCCGAACAAACCTCCGAATGTCTTATAAAATTTATTTCTCATTTTGGTATTCCTAAAACTATTCTTTCAGACCAAGGTGTCCATTTCATAGCCGACATATATAAACAGGTAGCAACTCTTTTTAAAATTAAACACTTATTCTCATCACCTTATCATCCCCAAACAAATGGTGCACTTGAGAGAAGCCATAGCACTCTCAAGGAATATTTAAAATCATATGTAAATGATAATCAAAATAACTGGCATAAATATCTCCCTACTGCATTAATATCCTATAATTCCACAACTCACTCTTCCACAAACTTTAGCCCCCACGAACTCTTATTTGGTTGTAAACCGTACTTACCAAGCTCTATCTATGATATAAACCCCACAGTCACCTATCCCGATTACATTAAAAATTTAAAACATAAATTTATTAATACAAGAAATCTAGCTCGTAAAAACATTGTTAGAAGTAAAGAAAGATCAAAACGTTATTATGATCAACATACTAGGGAAAAATCTTATAATGTTGGAGATTTGGTGTATATAAAATACCACCACAGGTTGCGTAAGGCCTTATCCCCGATATGGAAGGGTCCTTACAAAATAACCGCAGTTCACAGCAATAATAATGTCACAGTCCAAGTAGATAGGCGAAAAATCCGTTACCATTTTGATGAAGTAAAGCTAGCCCATGATAATTCCATTCCAGGGCCATCGCGCCAGCTGCCACCTCCGACACAAGAGTAATATCTCCTATTCAGTTATATAATGAATTGAGTTCTAACCAAAACATTATAGCACAGAATTTCCCAGTATCGTTAAGCATAGAAAACATGCACACTCTTCTAGATATTTCATCAGTCTCTAGCTTTCTTAATGGAACTAAATTAGTATTTGTAATAAGAATTCCATTAGTTATTTTACAAGAATATAATCTTTATCACGTTTATGCTCTCCCTACTCCACACGATATAAATAATCCTCATTCCTTCGCTATGATCAATCCACCCACTAGATTTCTAGCTATAACAGATGATAAATTAATGTACTCGACAATAGACTCTATAAGTGAGTGTAAAAGTATAACAAGAGAAAACTATTTATGCAAACTAAGTGATGTGCATTCTACCGCGACAAACCCGATTTGTGAAGTGATAATCTTAACTAAACATATAAACAAATTACCAAAACCTTGTGATTATAAAGTAATAATTAGTGATATCGATGTTTGGCAAAAACTTAATATTAATAAATGGCTATATGTACAGTCTGATTTAACTAAGTTATCTGTTAAGTGTAACAATACTCTTAGCGACTATGATATTGTTGGAACAGGAATCCTCAAGCTTCCTAAAGGCTGTAAGGCTTTTCATAATCTTTTACAATTTGTTGCATCTACAGAATACGAGTCTAAACTATATTTACCTTCTCCAAATTTTAATATTATAGAAGACGATTGCTGTTCCAAGAAAAGGATAAAATGTTTACCATATCTTTACCAATTCTTATAATTGTACTAGTTCTTTACAAGTTCATAAAGTTTACTATTTCTTTACTAGTTCTTATGATTGAAATAATTTTACTATATCTTTACCAATTCTTATAATGAAGATAATTGTACTAGTTCTTTACAAGTTCATAAAGTTTACTATTTTTTTACTAATTCTTATAATTGAAATAATATTACTATATCTTTACCAATTCTTATAATTGTACTAGTTCTTTATAAGTTCATAAAGTTTACTATTTCTTTACTAATTCTTATAATTGAAATAATATTACTATATCTTTACCAGATCTTAAAGTCAAAATAATATTACTATATCTTTACCAGATCTTACAGTCAAAATAATGTTACTATATCTTTGCCAGTTCATGTAATAATTCTATTTCTTTACTAGTTCTTAAAATCAAAATAAGTTTACTATTTCTTTACGAAAATAATTTTACTAGTTGTTAATGTTTTTATTTCTTAAAATCCAAATAAGTTTACTATTTCTTTATCAATAAAAATGTCCTTTTCTAAGATTAAAATAAACTGTATATTTTCATTACTTGTTAATAACATTGAAATTGTTTTTACTATTTCTTTACTAGTTTCTAAGATTAAATTGTTTAACTGTTTTTCACTTTTGTATTTATGGTGTCTCAATCTACTCGCATTCTTTCTTTTTTCCAATGCTTCGTCTTAAAGGGGGGAGGTGTTACAGCCCTACTCTCTCTAAGCAATTATTGCAGAGACGGCAAGCCACTGACATCAATAGGCTAAGCATCGATCAGCAGTAATTGCCTATAAATACTAAATCTTTTGTAAATTTGTTAGAGTCTTCTGGTAATTAGCTAAAGCTATTCAACAACGGACCTGGTTTTTGCCTGCCGGTTGGATAGCCCTAAACTACATTACCAAACCCGGATCCGGTAGACCTTTTAGGTCCCGTAGATTGAGGCTCCAGTACTGTGTAGTACATAATAAATCTCAGCTCCAGTACTATAGTGTTTGTTTTTAAAAAACACCCTAAGTATCCGGGACTAACAGAACGCATATTTCAAACTACGCACTCTCGCGACGAAACAGGTAGATATATCGTGCATTTACCCTTCAAGGAAGACCCCTCTAATCTCGGTGACTCATACACTAACGCAAAGCGTCGACTTTTTCAACTAGAGAAGATGTTAGATTCCAATACACAGCTTCGCGAAGATTATAATAACACTCTTCAATCATATATAAATAATAGTTACTTAAATAAAGTTGAAAATCCCTTTCATAATTCTAATTGTTACTATATACCGCACAGAGCTGTATATAGACCTGATAAACAGACTTCTCAGACGCGCATCGTTTTAAATGCTAGTTGTCAAACTACGTATAAAAAATCTTTAAATGATTTGCTTTATATCGGCCCGAACTTACAAGCTCATATTTTTAATCTATTACTGAATTTAAGAATGTTTTCAATCGCCTTGTCCGCAGACATTGAAAAACATTACTTTCAAATTAAACTCATACCATCGCATCACGCTTATCAGCGCATTCTATATAGATTTAATTCTACAATGGAAATAGACACTTACGAATTTTCTCGTGTTTCATTTGGCATCTCAAGCTCACCATATCTCGCTATGAGAGTAATTCATCAGCTCACGGATGACAACATTGACAAATACCCGCTCGCCGCCTATGACGCGAAAAATAACATGTATATGGATGACTATATTAACTCTGTAGACGGCTTAGAAAAGGCTGAATCCACTTACCGACAAATGGTAAACATGTTTAAATCAGGTGGTTTTAATTTAATTAAATGGATATCTAATGATGAAAATTTCTTAAATAAAATTCCCGCTTCTCAAAAAAACCCTAAAGTTATTAATTTTGACTCAATGGATAATACTAAAATTGTAGGAATGCAATGGCATCCTAATTCAGATATTTTTATTTTTAAATTTAACTCGGATACTCGTGAATATACGAAGCGCTCTATACTCTCAGTCACCGCTCGTCTATTTGACCCCTTAGGTCTGATAGGACCTGTAACGACATTCATGAAATTGCTCGTTCAAGAATGTTGGAAATTAGGTCTCGACTGGGATACTGCAGTACTTAAATCGCTTTCTCAAAAATTTAAACAATTTATTAACGAACTCTCATATCTTGAACACATTAAAATACCTCGTCATGTAGGAATATACTCTTCATCTCAAATCACTCTAGTAGGCTTCGCCGATGCAAGCGAACACTGTTACGGCGCTGTCGTTTATATTCGAGTTTCTGATAAGCTCGACCATGACGGTTCAGTTTATTTGCTTACTTCGAAGTCTAGAGTCTCCCCACTTAAGAAAATATCAATCGCTCGCCTCGAACTCTGCGCCGCACTTTTGTTAGCAAATCTTCTCAATTCTGTATATGACATATTTATTAAACGCTGCAAAATAACCAACATTTACGCTTTCTCAGATTCCACAGTGGCTCTCACTTGGATTCATTCGCCCGCCTATAAATTTCACACTTTTGTCGCAAATAGAATTACTGATATTAACTCAAAACTCCACGCTAAGCATTGGTTCCATATCAATGGCCAGGAAAATCCAGCAGATATTATCTCTCGTCCTATAACTTCTATAGAACTATTAACTCGTGATCTCTGATTTCACGCCCCTTCATGGGTTTCATCTCCTATTTCTCAATGGCCTATTCAACATTTCCAAGTAAACACACATACTCAATTTTTCGAAGCCAAACCCGCCACATTAACAGTAACTGAATTTACTTCTGATATTATACACCCCATTCAAACTCTTGCTGATCGCGTTTCTAGATGGTCAAAGTTACTTCGCATTATGGTATACGTACTTCGATTTTGTAAACTTTTGCACTCTTAAGATTTAATTACTGTTTCAGATCTTGATTTCGCAGAGCTTTATATTATTCGCTATGTCCAAAATAAACACTATTTTCAAGATATAGTTTCACTCAAAAATAATAGACTTTGCTCTAAAGCTCTGATTAAATTCCACCCTTTTATAGATAATGACATAATAAGAGTTGGTGGACGTTTAAGTAATTCTCGATTAGACTATGGTCAAAAATACCCTATTATTCTTCCCGCTAAAGAGCGCATAACGCAACTTATAGTCGATCATTATCATATAAATAATCTCCATACTGGACCCTCATTATTGCTTGCATTACTCAGACAAAAATTTTGGATTATTGCAGCTAGAAATTTAGTTCGTCAAAGAGTTCACAAATGTAATTTATGTTTTCGATTGAATCCCAAGTCTCAAACACCACTCATGGGAGATCTTCCCGAATTTAGAGTGTCTCAAGCTAAAGCTTTTGTTTGCACAGCCGTAGATTACCTAGGACCATTTTTCATAACGCATGCTCGGCGCCGAGGTGTTAAAAGTCAATTAGTCAATCAGTTCATTTAGAACTAGTCTCAAATTTAAGTTCTGATTTATTTCTTGACGCCTTTAAAAGATTTATCTCTAGAAGAGGACCAGTTTCCATGATATATAGTGATAGAGGCACTAATTTCATTGGCGCCAAAAACAAATTAGACGAAATATATGCATTAATACAGTCCAAAGCTCATAATAATTACATAGGTCAACAGTTAGCAGAATCTCGAATTCAATTTAAACATAGCCCGCCATATGGACCGCATTTTAACGGTCTCAGCGAGATAAACGTTCGCTGTGTTAAAAATCATTTATTTAAAATTATTGATACTCAGATCTTAACTTACGAAGAATTCTCTTCTGTTATTGTTCAAATAGAAGGATTGCTGAATAGCAGACCTTTATGCATTCTAAGTTCAGATCCTTCAGACATGTCAGCTTTAACCCCTAATCACTTTCTTAATGTAACTCCAATAAAATACTTACCCGCTGAAGATTTATTACAAATTCCTGATAATCGCTTAACTCGATACCAATTACTCACAAAACTCACTCATTCATTCTGGCAACGTTGGAGCCAAGAATATTTAACTTCTCTGCAACAACGGCAGAAATGGAATACGCCTTCTAACCCTATAGAAATAGGTAATATTGTACTTTTGAAAGATTCAGGTACACATCCGCTTTGTTGGCCGTTGGGCATTGTAGAGAATGTATATCCAGGAAAAGACAATGTAATCAGAACTATAAAGGTACGAACCAAGTCTGGTACTTACATTCGACCTGTAGTTCGAGTGTAACGTAATACATATTTTCAAACATAAAATATTATTGTTTTAAAAATAAATATCAATAAAATATTAAACGCGAGCATCGCCGAGTGTTTCGCTAACATAGCGTGGTCTGAGAAACCGGTCGCGGCGGGTCGCAGGCCGCGCCTTTCGACGGCACATCGATGTTCGCTCATTCGGGTGTAAAATTTTAAACCACCACCACGATAAAAACGATAAAATTATTTAGATTATTTACTACTATCATATTATAGTACCTGTTTAAATTAAATTATAATATATTTAGTGTTTATAACCCACGTTTTGGGTTTCATTTTCTTCGCTTTGGAGACCCAGGCGACTCGTTCGCCAGTGCGCCTGTGAGGTCGTCCCCGGCTGTCCGGCACACCAAACGCAGTACCGTCGGCACCACTCCTGGACCAGCAGACACTTCAGGGCGGTACCGCCACATAAAAAGCAAAACGTCTGCCAAGGCAATAACACTCACCCCGCTCTCTCGTTTTTTTTTTTATAATATTCTTTAAATACATGTATGCAGTAAATTAGGTTTTTACTATTTTACCCGCTACACGAGTTTGCCCTTTACCATCTCAATAAACTTACTTTTTTGCTCTCTATTTTTTAATTTACTCGCACTCTCGTTTTATTTTGTTTTTGTTTAATAAATCACTCAGACTTACACTAAAACTCACTGGCTCTTTTACTCACTCACTCTCTTGCTCACTCACTCTCTTATTCTAAAACTCATTCACTCATTTGCGCACTCACTATCTTGCTCACTCACTCTCTTACTTTAAAACTCACTCACTCTTTTGCGCACTAACTCTTTTGCTCACTCACTCTCTTGCTCACTCACTCACTCACTCTCTTGCTCACTCATTCACTCACTCACTCGACATTTCTAGAGGGAAACCCTCTAGGCCGGGGGAGTTGTTAACGCCATCTGTTAGCTATTAGCTAACTTTATGTATACTACACTTTTTACTCTGTCTCATTCACTCATTCCCGGTCCTATCCTTTCTCATTCCATTCCATTTTCACTCGCCTCGCTTCACCTCGAAAAATCTAACCTTTCTGCTAAAACGTGTCGTGGAATCGTGTGAAATTTATTAAAAAGAAGAAATATCTCATTAAAAACTCTGTTAAAGAAACGTGTTAAAAGTGTACCTAAAAACTTCAATCCAGCGACCTACAAACTGAAGTGAAATCAGGTTAGTCCTTGTTTCTCCTCCTTTTCCTACATATACTAGGTACTTACCTGGTACCCCAGTCGACGGTGGCGGGTACAGGAACAAGGGTGAACACTATTTAGTCGGTATATTAAGGGAAGGGCGCCCCTTGAGAGGAAATATATAAAATATCCTACCAAACTACTGCTACAAGGGAAACACTACGGGGGTTAGATAAATGTCTGTCCAAATGCACCCGCGCCTCGTCCTATATCGTCACAACCACTTTTCCTCGGAGTATATTATTTTATTAATCACTATAAGTGTTCCACTCACTAGTATTTATAAATAATGTTCAATAAATAATTAAATATGAAATAATATCACGCGAGAGCTATCACCGTGAGTCTTCGAGTCAATTGCCGGTGTACCCGCTTTTCGACGCGATAAAAAAAGTGCACACGAATGTATCGCGTAACATTCGAAAGCCGGCGCTCGATATCTGTATTCCGAACAGTGATCATGATTGTGCAAAGCCAACGGGTACAACGGATCCCCCCTGATGATTTAATTTCTATCTCTCTTAGTGTTTTATTTAATTTTTTTAATTGTAATTTCAAAGTATCTTCTTTTATTCGGCTTAACCGACTGTTTCTATTCTGCGGTGGGTTAACTAAAAACCCAGACGCCGCAGTGGCGCCCAATTAACGTGGTTCTTTGCACAGTCAACGGCCTTACCTTGACTTCCTCTTTCTGTTTTTTTTTATCTACCTGTGTGAACGGAGCAGTGATCTAGGTGCACAGCGGACTGGTGCGTACCTATATTATAATTTTATTGTTCATATCATAGCTAATTTTTGAAATTTTCAATTTTTAATTTTTTTTCTATCTACCTCCTTCATAATTATTTCCTTTATATTAATTTGAATTGTACGTAACAGTTCGCAAGTTTTGTCTTACTAAATTCTTTTCTACTGCTTAATTAATTAAAAAGCACAGTCTTTAGTACAATTTAGTACAAGAAACTCACCATATTAAATACTTACTACCAAATAAAAACGAGTTGTCTTACGAGGTCCTAATTAGAGGAGAAGAACCAGCTCCTACGGTTTTAAACTTAGAAACCAAATAAATAATCTTACGCAAGCTATACCTGCGGAAGATATTCAAGAGTCGGGTATCGATGCCGATACAGATCTTGAGGGTGCTACATTGTCTCTAAAAGAATTAATCTCTCGCGTGAAGTCCTTGCAAGAAAGCTACCATACAAACTTGTGCGAACGTACTAAAGCGTTAGCAAGCCACCTTTACTACAGACTAAATCGTATTGATAGAACTAATATTGCTGATAAAGTGGATCGACTACAAAAACAATTCAATAACTTATGCGCGATACTAGCTCAGTTGTGTCCACCGAAGATTGCTACACCCGCCATAGACGCAAGCACTAGTTGTTCGGTCCTTGCCTAGTATGAAGTAGGTAGAACATCGCTCCCTCAATTTTGCTGTCTACCCTCTTTCTGTGTGAGGTGATGGCGAATACAGAGCAGGGTAGGAGCAGACATTTTATGGACACTTCCGTCGACGTTTTCACGAGACTACAACGCGCCGTGCGCTCGTAATTTTATTTAATAACATTATACTTATTGTGATTACTGGCCGTGCCAAAAACTAACTATATGTACCTAGACTTTGTGTTAAAAGTGTTAGCTCTAAGGTGGAGTTTAGTGCCGTGTGCTGTTCCTGTGTGTAACCTGAACCGAGCCAGGAGAGGGCCGATCTCAAGGTTGGTGGAGCTTCTACTTCTCTAGTGTAAGGATCTAGGTCATATCCTTCTCATACAGTCCATTTCAAATTGAACCAGCATTTTATCTGTAGGCTACAGCGCCACACTAGTCAACCATTCGTTTTCAACAATAGTTCAAGCGAATCATCAAGTTGTGGCCGTCATCATCTAAACGATCTAATCAAACTAAAGTATAATGGCAAATCCTGTGTGCACGTATTTTTACAAAGAGTGAGTGAGTTCTGTATGTCACGTGGTATACCAACAAAAAAGCTACTAACGTTCGCTTCGGAAATATTTACGGACAATGCTATCCATTGGTTCCGTAGCGTAAGACACAAAGTTGAGTCTTGGGAAGAGCTGTCTAAACTATTAATAGCCGACTTTGGTCAATTCGATTACGACTATAGATTACTAGCTGAAATAAGATCTCGTACCCAAGGGGACTCTGAAAACATAATCATCTATCTAGCAATTATGTCAGAGATGTATTCGAGATTGTCTAAACCAATTCCGGAAGCAGATCAACTTGAAATTCTACTACATAACATTAGACCTTGCTACACAAGTAGTCTAATCTCTCATGTGGGTACTATCGACTCTATAGATACTCTCCGAGCTCTCGCTCGAAACTATGAAAGAATGCAAGCCCTAGCTTCGCAATTCAAAGAGCCGCCTAAAGCGACATATGAAACGCTAGCTCCTGACTTAGCGTACACTACTCAAAGTAAAAACTATGTTACTAAACATAACTACTACACAAATAATACTAATAATAACACTAATTACCAACCATCTAATTCAAATCAATACTACCGTAAAAATGTTTATAACAAACATATAAAACCTAGTAGCGGTAATTATCATTCTACGCCTATCGCGACTATCAATACTACCAACCGGCTAAACAATACCCTACCATATTGTCCGCGTTGCCGTAGCAATTCGCACAATCTACAACAATGTAAACGTGAACGCGTTGTAATGTGTTTCAAGTGTGGGAAGAAAGATGTGAAATATCCTGATTGCACTAAATGTAATCCTAAAAGAGTACAGTCAAAAAACTAAGAAGCGTGGATTGTCGCAATTCTTCAACTAAAATTATCATCAGAACTAGTGAAGAAGAATGGAAGGAGTGGTTGAAGTTCATTAAAGTTTTCTCCACTACGTATTCTATCGCTACAATCCGTGATTATATTAAACCTAATAATGACATTCGTCCTTACGTCACTATTAGTGTAAATAATAGACTAATGTGTGGATTATTAGACACCGGATCTGCAGTAACAGTGCTAGGTAATAATTCTCACATAGGTTTACTCACGAATGGTCTCTCACTACAAGAGAACATTACTACAAATTCTTTCGTGACTGCTGCCGGTCAGAAAATTTCTACTATAGGGTATATAAATCTACCAGTAACCTTCGAATCTAAATTTCATATTATTAAAGCTGTTGTCATACCATCTGTCAAGTCATTATTAATTCTAGGTGTTGATTTTTCGCGTAAATTTGAACTATGTCCTAAACTTCTTAAATCTATAAACTTAACAAACCATCTGATGTCCTCCGACATTGCTGAACTGAACGAAAATCTAGGAAGCCTACGTTCCTGTACTGAACTAACTGACATTCAACGTGTTACTGCCGACAACATAATCGAACAGTTCAGAGCTATCTCTTCTGAAAAGTGCGGATTAGGTCGTACTCATCTAGTACAACACTGTATTAATACTGTCGACTCCCCTCCTATACGTCAGCGTTACTAAAGACTGTCACCTGAAAAACAGCGAATACTAAGTAACGAACTAGACGAGATGCTAAAATTAGGTGTAGTCGAACCGGGTTAAAGTCCTTGGTCATCTCCAGTATTACTAACCCCTAAAAAAGATGGTTCCTTGCGTTTTTGTCTGGACAGCAGAAAGCTAAATGCTGTGACAAAAAAAGGATGCCTACAAGCTACCCTACGTTGCTGAAATACTTGATAATCTAAAAAACTCTAAATTTCTCTCTAGTATCGATCTCTCTCGAGCATACTGGCAACTACCCATTGCAGAAGAAGATCGTGATAAGACTGCCTTCTACATACCTAACAGAGGAACTTATCGTTTCCCTACCGTACCTTTTGGCCTAACCAATGGCCCTGCCACTCAACAAAGACTAGTAGATTTGTTGTTCTACGGCCCTGAATTTGAAAATTGTGTTTTCGCCTACATCGATGACATAATAATAACTTCACCTGATTTTGAATCTCACATAGCCCTACTGCTAAAGGTTCAAAAGAAGCTAAAAATGGCTAACCTAACTATCAACTTTGAAAAATCACAATTCTTTAGAAATGAATTGAAATATCTAGGCTATATTGTAAACTCCAATGGTCTACATGTCGACTCTAATAAAGTATCTGCCATACTTAACTACCCTATACCAACTAACAAGAAGGAGGTCAAGCGATTCCTCGGATCAGCCTCTTGGTACCGAAGATTCGTGCCCAACTTCAGTACTATCGCTACCCCTCTAAATAACGTAACTTCAACAAGCCAAAAGGCTAAACCTTTTGCTTGGTCTAAAGAAGCAGACGAGGCTTTCTGCAAGCTAAAAAAAAACCTAGTCTCGGCTCCAATACTCGCCTGCCCAAATTTCGACCTACCATTCAAAGTTCATACCGATGCTAGTGACTGTGGAGTTGGAGGTACTCTCACAATACACAATACTCACACAAACTATCGATGGTGTTGAGCACCCAATTGCGTACACGAGCAAATCACTCTCTCCACAAGAACGAAACTTTAGTATAACAGAGAGAGAAATTTTGGCAGTCATAATATCTTTAGAGCATTGGAGATGTTACTTAGATAACGGCAAAAAGTTTACCGTCTACTCATACCGTCACTCTTATCCTACCGGATGTCTTGCTCGCTGGGGTATAAGACTATCCAGTTTTAATTTTGATATAAAATACCGGCGAGGTACTCAAAATGAACTACCCGATGCCTTGTCGCGTATATGTCCTATAGCTGCTATTGATACTTCACCTAACTCTACTAATACTACTGATCAATGGTATCTCAACATCTACCATGAATGCCAAAAATCACCTACATCATTTCTTAATTACACTATAAAAAATGATAAACTATATCGTATCTATATCTATATCGGTAAATGATTATGAAAATGATAAGGACATGACTAATGATATTTTGTAACACATGATTTTGTATAATTGTAAATTTTTATATATAGATTATTTAATGTAAATGTAAAATGTATTATATATATTATTTAATGTAAATGTAAAATGTAAATTAGTATGACATGCATTTAGACATTGCATGCCTAATAAGGCCAAATGTATTGAAACAATACATATTCTAACATCTTGTGTACATACATTTTGGCAATAAATAATTCATTCATTCATTCATTCATTCATAAGAAGTAAATGTACACTAACTCAAGAATTCGATTGGAAAGAAGTCGTACCTCTTGAACTTAGAGAATCTGTAATTCTAGAAAATCACGCAGAACCGATAGCAGGTCATTTCGGGATTTTCAAAACATAAACGTAGAGCATTAAAATACTATTGGCCCGGATTACATGCTGATGTAGTCAGGACTGTTACTACTTGCGATACCTGTATTGCACATAAACATCAAAACCATGCTACCTTGGATAAGATGGGGAGACCTAAACATTGTTCTAGGCCATTTCAGGTCTTGAGCATTGATCTCGTTGGACCACTCCCTATAACTAAAAAACAGAACAGTTATTTACTAGTTGTAACTTGCTGCTTCAGTAAATATTGTCTTGTTCCCTATCAAACATGCAACTGCGGAAGTAGTTACTAAAATTCAAGAGGAGAACGTATTTCTTATACACGGAATACCTTCTACCGTTATTATGGACAATGGCAAACAGTTTATTAGTTCTACTCTAAAACAAATGTTATCTAAATGTAACATTCCTAACATACACTATGTAGCATTCGATTGCCCTGCTAAGGCGATCGGATACTACTCTGGGTCAATTTCAGAATGATTCGACGCTCAAGGTCCTATATCCAGCAGCAACGATATAAGCACTGTACTCACCTGAGTCTGCAGCTAGCACCTTTTCTACTCGATGGCGAGATTTTGGATCAAATTCACTCAAGTTAAGCGCGCGCGTTTTTGGTCGTGCGTATAGGTCGGGTCTCGTTCTTGCACTGGTGTTGCCACTCTCCGCTTTGATCAGTTCGTTAGTGCTAACAGTCAATGATGTCTCGATATTGCTAGAGAGCCACAACACATGAGCATCGATACAACCAAAAATCGTTACGTTATGGTGACGATACATCCCGCCCACCAAAATGCCGATGGCATTTTCTAATTAAAAAATAAACTTAATGATTAAATGATAAACGATAATTTAAGATTGATACGATACATAGGATATATAAAATATGATATATAAAACAAAACTAAAATAAATATAATAATATAGAATATGATAAATAAACAACGAAAACTAGTCCTCTACGGGGAGCGGACATAATTTTACTAACAGACGTGATAAGACATGATTTTTGGCAGTTTTGACTAATGCACTCCGAGCCACGCCGTCGCCACCAAAATGAAGGTCAACTACCCTTGCAAGTGACCAATGTAAAGGAGCTCGATTTTCGTCTTTAATTATCACCATCGAACCAATAGACAAAGGCCTGGAGTCTTTTGTCCATTTGGCGCGTTGCGTTAATGAGTTTAGATACTCTGTTTCCCACCTATTCCAAAAGTTCTGTTGGAAGACTTGAATCATTTGCCAACGATGGAGACGTTTTATATTAGCGTTTAAAAGATTTTCATCAGGAACCGCCGTCAATGGTTCTAAAGTAAGAAAATGACCGTGTGTTAAGCATAACAAATCATTTGAGTCAGAACTAATCGGATATAGGGGTCTTGAGTTTAGAACTGCCTCAATTTGGACGAATAAAGTAGTTAGTTCTTCAAACGTTAGTATTTGGTCTCCTACCACTCGATATTAATGAGATTTTGTAGCCTTTATCTGGATTTCCCAAACGCCACCGAAATGTGGCCCTCCAGGAGGATTGAATTTAAATTCAATGCTTTCTGCGTTAGAAGCTTGTTGCATCAAGGGCAATAGTAAATTCTTGGCGCCAACAAAATTTGTCCCCAGAATCTGCGAGTATGATATTGCAACGACCTCGCCGCCCTATAAAATGCTTTAATGCAGCGATAAAACCTTCTGCTGATAATGTCGATACAACTTCGAGATGCACTGCCTTTGTTGCAAGGCAAATAAATAAGCATAAATAGGCTTTATCTATCTAGGCACCACGATGGGAGCCTAATTTAATGCGAAACGGGTCCCCGAAATCAAGGCCTATGACAGAAAATGGTTTGACTCGATTTACCCTAAATGAAGGCAGATCACTCATAATGGGCTGTAAAGGCTGAGGATTACTGCGAAAACATCGAATGCACTGTGAGAGGCGTCGTCGAATTATGCGTTTAGCTGCAACTATCCAGAATTGTTGAAGAAGTAAAAAATGTGTGGTATTTATACCTGGATCCAAGTAGTTACGATGAATATAATCTATGATTAAATATGTGAGTGGAAGGTCAGATGGTAAGAAGGCAGGATGTTTCTGTTCGAATTCTAAACCCGATCGAGAAATTCTGCCACCCACCCTTGTTAAGTCAACTATTGTCGTTAACAATTGTAAAAGGGGGGAAGGTGAAATCATACACGTTACAACCAACAGATTAGGTCATTTATTATAATTATTTAACAAAGAGGTATACACTGAGTCACCTCCCTAGCATAATAGGTTCCTCCAAGAGTACATAAAGTAAAGCTAAAACACAGTTATTAATTTTCATATATATATATATATATATAGTTAACTTTATTACCTCGGTCTAGCAGTCTGAGCTGGGCTCTATACTCTTTGAATAATCACTCAAAATTTAGGGTATCGTGGGTTGGAGAGGCTATACCAATAAACAAGAAGAGGGGTCACCTTATTTTAGAATTAAATAGTATTTCAGGGTAGGGAAGCTAGCCTGGCAAACATAAGAGTCTAATCCCAAGGGGATAATTAAAAATAAAACTCCCTGAGGGTTCCAATCCGATCCTGGGTCCGGAGTCGAAAGTCAGGGGGCGTAGGTACCAAATCCGGGAAGCGTTGCTCTGCTAACCACGCGGTACTACCTAGCTCCACATGCCTCGGTCGTAGACAACTGTTTCTACGTAATTATGCGAATACGTAATAAAAACCCACTGAAAGGAGTGGAAAAAGAAATACGTTATTATCTTGTCTTTACTAAACACTACTTTGAAGTTCTAGGGTGCAAGATTCTAATTGTAATCGATAAGTGATTAAAATGAAATAAGTAATTAGAAAGGGAATCTGGCTTTAAGCAAATCCATAAGATGAAAAGGAAAGAGTGTGAAGCATTTTCTTTAAAAATGACATGTAATAATTAGAGGTCACGCGGTCGAGATTCGACCACGTGCTAAGCACGTAAGAGAAAGCGGCCGTAAGAATATATATCTCTAGAAAAAAGGTATTTAAATCGTATACCTGATAGGTGGGTTTATTAATCCAATATTATGGCTTTAATGAGTTTTAATCGACAAGCCTTTGGGTAAAAATGCCTTTGTAATATAATGCGTCGGTAGGTACTGTGAAGAATCTTTAGCCAACTACACTTCGTGATTTCTGCAAATATACAGAAGACGAATCAAAATATAAAAAGGGCGAACACCGACGATGGGTTTCTTTAAAATATAGAATAATACTTACAGGATAAACTTGTGCTGACACACTTTAAAAAAAACGGGCTTTCAAGCCATGTATAACTCGACGACGCGCAATTAGAAATGACCGGCGGCCTCCGCGAACCACTCCAGGCGAATAAACCCGAAAGCAAGCGAGCGCACCCGAACGTGACTTCGCCACTGATTCTCCAAATGATGATATCACTTAACGCTCCAAATTCAAACGCTATAAAATTCATGATATTACAACCAATAGGCTAAGGAACCATGACTACGTAAATACGGCGTCACAATGCACCCCCAATTGGGTTAAGTTTTTCGTAGGAAAACTGAAGCTGCCCTCAGCTTATCATCTATAGGATAACTACAGTAAATGACCTAGTTTTCATAGCAACAATACTTAATAAAATTAAAGAATAATAAAAACAAAAGAAAGAAAAATGTATCCTTCTTGAAGGAAAAAAAATCTATGGTATAAATGTATATATATCTAAAGCTATCACGTTCCCCTCCGTAACCTGAATGAAACAGCAAAAACAGCTCAATTTCTTTTAATTGTAATAAGACAGAAAACCAGATTTTGATACTAAATACTATATTTATACTGTTAATAAATCAAATTTGATTTCAGTACTACTTTGGACACAAGTTTGGATCAGATTCTATCAGTTGGCTATGATGTGCGCCTGAGCGAAATAGAGGAGAGGTAGCATTCTTACGAGCATACATCATCGTTCATAATATCTTTCACTATTCATTCAAAAACCTAGTAATAACTCGTCTCAGTTGAAAATAACATCTTTGAGACTACCTTTCAATAATAACCAAGAATCGATAGGTGACAAAGCTAACCCTATCCGATTCAAAATAATACCTCAAGTTAGCTGATTGAACCTTATATTATCTGACCTACTTCAATAACAACAGTTGTCTACAATTATGACCACAACCTATATCGGCTGAATATCCGACAGTAAAAGAGACTGTCTTATAAAATACTTAATATGGGTATAACATCGGCCAAAAAGAACCAAACTTCTCTATAACAAGAGAATAAACAATTATGGGTCGAACTACCACGTTTCTAGACGTGTATGATTGTCTCACCATTAATATATATCTATACTCTGCGATTTACAACAGAGCTTAATAAACCCAAATGTAGACTAAGCTGACTGAAAATTGAAGGTCCGAAGAAATTAATATTTCTTTTATAATTTTACCAAAGGTATATAGTATAGTGTTGATATAAAATCTGTTTGAAACGATTATGTAATCTTAGTACTTATTATTATTTTATTGGTACGGGGAAGTGAGAGTAACTAATGTAATTTAACAAAAAAAAATGGTGATCTTCCATTATAAGGGAAGTCTAACCTTGAAGATAGAAAAGAAAATTTACTTATATCATGCGTTTAATAACTTATTATTTATAATTAGTATCAATGAACTTATATCTAAATAAAGATTATATTTTCTTTATCCTAAAGAATGAACTGTAAGTGTGGCATTATTTCCTTGTACAGTATATTAATTCCATGAAGCATTTATTAATTACTTCTGCATAATTAAATGCTAATTCTTTTTGTTGTTGTTTATTTTTATAATATAAAAAGAATATGATTGATTTAATATATTAAAGGTTTGTATGTAGGTTTATTAAAATAGTTTTATATTACTATGCGCTATGGGCGCTGTAAAATACTTTTATTGTTGACCGCTAGGGGCACTGCTAGTTTCTGTACTATGTTCAATAGATGGAGCTATGAGTTTTCTAAATGAATGTTGTTACAAAATATTTTATCAAATCTATATTTTATCTTTTTTTTTTTAATTTTAACTTTGTGAAAACTATTTATAACTACTGCTGACAAAATTACGTATTGTACGATATTATAGTTTGTTTTCATATTTGTTCGTTATGTTCTTGTTTGTATTATGATTTTGTTTTATTTAAAATTTCTCGGGTAAAACTTTTAGATTTTTTTTTTCTTATGTGTAATGATTGATTTCAATTTTTACTGATTATTTTATTAAGTTCTTAATATTTTAGTTAATAAATTAGTATCCATTTTATACTTTTGTTTCATTTGAGTTATAAAAAATGTTCTCTAACGGTTTAATATTTATAGTTATGGATTTTCGTTATTGCTTCTAAGATCTTTTATATGGTGAAATCCAAGAAGTTTTTTAGTGTTAAAATCTTCTAATTCATAAACTAAATTTGACTTTTTATTAATGACTTTACACTTAGTAAATTTGGGCGCAAATTTCGCGGTGAAGAATTTGCTAGCGTCTGATAAAGGACATGTCTTTTTCCATACTATATCATTTATTTCAAAGTTTAAAGGTCGACGATTTTTATTGTAATATTTTCTACTTTTTTCATGTGCTTTCAATAACGATTGTTGAACCTGAGTAAAAGTTTTTTCCAATACTCCTAGGTTTTTGGAATATGTTTTGCGAGACGCGCATTCTAGAGTTAAGGGTTCTTTATTATTATTAATTTGACCGTAATCCGATCCACACAATATGGCTTCTCTACCATGTATTAAGAAAAAAGGACTAAAACCTGTGGCTTCGTTAACCGCAGTGTTCATTGCAAATTGAATTTTTGGTAATGAGATATCCCAAGATCTATGGTCTTCTTTTACCAATATTGATAACGCAGTTATTATTGTTTTGTTATATCTCTCTACTGTATTTACTTGTGGGGAATAACGGGGGGTAAAATGTATTTGTGGTATTTTATATTTATGGAATAAATTGTTTAATTCACGGCTGGTAAATTGACTACCGTTGTCCGCTATGATGGTTTTTGGGATACCATGCGTCATAAATACTTGTTGTTCAAGAGCTTGAACAATATTTTTTTCCTATTGCTTTTCGTAATGGCATTATTATACAATATTTAGAAAAACAGCACACCACTACTAATAAATATATATAACCAGCCCTTGATCTAGGCAATGGGCCTATTAAATCAATACTAATACATTCAAATGGTTTGTTGTACACTTTTGGGTCTCCTAACAAACCGGGTGTTTGAGTCTGTGAATGTTTGTATGCCGAACAAACATCGCATTTTCGAATGTAATTTACTACATCTTTATATAAACCTGGCCAATAGTATTTAAGTGCTAGACTGCGATAGGTTTTTAGTATTCCGAAGTGTGGGAATAAAACACTGTGATGATCTTCCACTAATTTGGAACGGTCGCCTTTTGGAATAACTTTTTTCCATTGGCAATCTGGACTATTAGAAAATTTACATTTTGTATATCTATATAATTCTCCGTTAATTATCTGATAATTTGGACATGATTGTGGTAGTCTCATACATTTATTGAGTACCTCATTATACCAAGTGTCATCTATTAATGTATTAATTTCGTTTACTGGTACTGCGCGACTAAGTGCGTCTGGTATTATATTATCTTTGCTTTTACGGTGTTCAACTGTAAAATTATAAGGTGATAAACGAATACCCCAACGAGCTAATCTACCTGTTGGGTTGTTTAAGTTTAAAAACCATTTTAAGCTTGAATGGTCAGTTATTACTTTGAATGAAGATACTCCTTCTACATATGGTCTGAATGTTTCTATGGAAAATAAAATCGCGAGCAATTCGCGTTCCGTTACGGCGTAGTTTTTTTCTGCTTTATTTAACGATCTACTAGTATAAGCTATCGGATGTTCCTGGCCGTCGTCGTCCATTTGTGTAAGCGTTCCGGCGATGCCATAACCTGACGCGTCGCAATGTATGATGAACGGCTTATCAAAATTCGGACAAGCTAAAACAGGGGCTGAGATAAGAGCGTTTTTTAGTTGATTAAAAGAGTTTTCAGCTACCTCCGACCACTTAAAGGGAGGGGCGTCTTTCCGTGTGCTAGTTAAGTTATGTAAAGGTGCTGCGATAACCTTTCACGAAACGACGAAAATAACCTGCCACGCCTAAGAATGTTTTAACCTCTTTCCGATTTTTGGGCTGAGGAAATTCTACTATACTTTTGATTTTTGAAGGATCTGTTTGTAGTCCGTTTTCGTTTATAATATATCCGAGATATTTTAGTTCTTTTCTAAAAAAGTTACATTTGTCTAAATTTATGGTTAACCTTGCGTTTTTTAATTTTTCCTGTACCTTAATGAGTAGGGAAATATGTTCGTTAAATGATGAAGACACTATGATGATGTCATCTAAATAAGCAAAGACTTTATTATTAAATTCTGGGCCAAATAAGTGGTCCATTAAGCGTTGCTGGGTTGCTGGTGCTCCAGTCAATCCAAAACACATTACTTTAAATTGATAGAGACCCCTGCCTGGAACTGTAAACGCGGTTTTTTCCTTTGAATCTTCGTGTACGGTTTGTTACATCTGGGGATATTAAATAACTAGATAGATTAACTTGGAACTATGATTTATTGATATTAACTTAATACTAGATATGGAATGATATATGATATGATATTATGAGTTACACGTACGCGAGTCGCGGTGCCTTTATGTGAACTGTTTAATTTGATTGTCGAATATAACGCGTGTTCGCGTAAATGCTGATTGTGCAGTCTGTACGGTTGCACCGTACATGTTCCCGCACAGCAAGATGAGATATGGACGATGTATGATATGAGCTAACCTAATCACAAGATGAAAAAAACAATAGTCCTTAAAACTAAGTACAAAAAAGACCCCGATAATTATACTTCGATCTTAAATCTACGCTTCATTAGAATAGGTGACGTGTTGATAGATTCAGTAGAACGACACTTAGCACACTGATTGTCTGATAGCCCTACATTTTCACTATCACTCACGCACTCTACACTTGTGTCTGTTTTCACATTTACAGCACTGTACACTGCTGCTGATGGCGGGCTGGTGCGCGACCTAGGCCCACTGCTGCTGCCAGTCCTGCCACCGCCAGGCAGTAAATGGCGACGTAGTGGTGCACATCGTGGTAAGACACGTCAACCTGATCCGATGCCGCTTTCATATCTTCTATTCGCTTTCCGAGATTCAATAGTGAGTGATTGATAGAACTATAGTCTAGCTCTGGTCTGATGTTAGGTATCGATATGTTGATAAAATGGTTGACAGGTGCGATTTTCGGAGCTAGTATCTCCGGCTCAATATTAATTTTGTTTATGAAGTCTTTGTGGGATGTGATGGTGGATAAATCGCTTTTGATGACACATTCATTCCACAAAGTGATGACGTTGAGGCCAGACACCTGTTCGCCGGTAACTTGATCACCACATATAAATCTAAGGGGACATTGTCCGCAACAGCTGATTATAAAAACATTGGTTTTAATTGTTATCCACGTCGTTTCACATTCACTTAGTGTAATCTTACACACGTGGCTTTGTTTACTTGTAACACACAGATTATCATCTGAGTGTCTACGGTAGACGGGCGTTTGCAGTTCGCAAAGATAAGTATTTAAGTTATACGATATACACTTATCAAAGTCGCCAGAAGACATAGGTATAAATGTATCCTTTTTTAAGTTCATCGCTATATAACTTGATACCGGAATGATGTTCACCATGTGTTTGTCTACTTGATGTGGAAGTGGAAATGTTTTGTAGATATCATAATTCTCTCTATTTATTATAGGAATTTGTATTTGAAAAATAAAATATTGCTGCGTCATTCTAACTTTGACCTTTAATATTTTATAGATATTTTGTAGATCTGTTTGCAGATTATCTAATGGAAGTGCCAGATCCTTTGGGAGCTGTCCTCCTATTATGCTAAGTTCATTTTGTAGTTGAGAAGGAGTAAGAAGATGAATATTGAAGTGCTTGAGGTTTGTGATGGTATCTAATAATGCGTCTTGGATATTTTTTAGATTCAGAAGAATGTTGTTAGCTATTATGCTTGTTAATATGAAGTCGTTTGTAGCTTCTACTTTAATTATCTCTTTCTTCAAACTATTGGTGATTTGATCCAGATCATTGAGGTGTTGATTAAAGATTTTGTGTTGTTTCTCTATCGTATTTCCTATTCTTTGTAATAAATTATTTTCTGCTTCTATAACTGATGTTTGGTTCTTCCAAAGATGTAATAAATGATTTTGATTAGCTTTGACTAAATTAATGTCGCGCTCATACTGTTCAGCGAAACGCTCGTCTAAAACACCGAACAATGTATTCGCGATATAGCCGACTCCGTTTACAAGGCCTCGTCGCATACGCCTCGGAGTATCGAATTTCTGATTACGTAACATTCGGTCATAGAACTCTAATTCCTTGTACCCGTGACGTAGTTGGAGTAAAACAATGCTACAATGGTTGTTGTTTTCTGAATTAGTGCACATTTTATCCAGATGAGTAATATAGCTCGTAAGGACCTTTGATCCTTGCCAATAGGGTTGCATATCGTAGTATGCAATTAATTTCCATTGGTCTTGAATTAAGCGCATATCTCCCACGTTGTCGAAAAATATATGTCTATTATTGCTTAGTTTTGTGATATTGTATTCGCTACTTGCGATTACAGCTGAAGTAAGGAAAAATAATAATAAAGTAATAAGGTATATAGGATTGATTCGTAAAACACTGTTTGAGTTTTGATGTTTGCGTGTGCTTGTGTATGATGTGGTGGTTTCTTTATTTGATTCTGGATTGTTTGTTGGAAGCTTTGATAATTTTATGATGGGTCTCTTGATTATCCCGTTTTTGGTTTTTACACTGACTACCCGGACGTGGTCATCCGTTCCCGGATGTAATTCGATAACACGTCCCAATGACCATTTTCCTGGTGGTAGATTGGCGTCATGTATTATTACGACATCATTTAACTCTATATTAGTTTGTGAAGTTCGCCATTTACTTCTGGCAGATAATTGCGTTAAATATTCAGCGCGCCATCGTTTCCAGATGTCGTTGAATATTTTTTGCGTAAGTTGCCACCTAGTTCTTTCATCTCTTTCAGTCTCTACGATTGTCAATACTGGACCGCTCGCTAAGAAATGTGAAGGAGTAAGATAATCCAAATCTTGTGGATCTTCGGTTAATGTAGTTAAGGGTCTCGAATTGAGATAAGCTTCAAGCTGAAAAAGCAGCGTTGTGAACTCTTCATATGTGAACTTTTGATCACCTAAGACTCTACGCAGGTGATATTTTAAACTTTTAACGGCTGCTTCCCATAGCCCTCCAGCACTAGGCCAAGAAGGCGCATTGAAATGCCATTCGATTTTCATTTGATTAAGTTCTGCGTAGAAGTCTTCTGATAGTATTGACTGATGGTTAATAAATTCTTTCTCTAATATTTTGCTTGCTCCTACAAAATTAGTGCCGTTGTCACTGTATAGGTGACGTGGGCTTCCTCTTCTCGCCGATAATCGACGTAATGCTGCTAAAAATGCTGAAGATGTAAGGTCGGATACTAACTCCAAATGTACCGCCTTTGTAACCATACAGATAAATACAGCCACATACCCTTTGGTAGATTTGATGCCGCGGCCTTTGCTAGATTTGATATCTACGTAGCCTGTATAGTCTACTCCGCAATGATAAAAAGGCCTCGTGGGGTTGTTCCTAGCCTCCGGTAGGTTTCCCATGAGTTGTGTATGCTTGATTGGATTGTGTCGCCTGCATAGTAAACAACGACGCAATCGATTTTTAACTGCTCTATTCCCGCCTACTATCCAGTACTGATTACGAAGGTAAGAGTGAGTTAATCTCGCTCCTCCATGAAAAGTCGATTTGTGTGCAAAGTCAATCAATAAATTAGTTAGATGGCCGTTATGAGGTATGATATAAGGATGTTTCATGTTGTAAGATATATTGCTATTTTTCAGTCTACCACCAACTCGCAGTAGACCTTCGCTGTCTATAAACGGATTAAGACATAACAGCTTGCTTTTTTGATCCACCTTACCCTGTGTTCGAAGATCATTCAACTCCTTTTCGAACTCTAAACTCTGCACAGAACTAATGATTTTCAACTGACTGCTGCGCAGTTCATCAATTGACAAAAATGATTTTTTCTGGCGGTCACGAGAAAATGCTCGCATTATCCATGTAAGTACGCGTGACGCCCGCGTGAAATTACTATACTTATTTATAAAATCGCTGATGAAGTTTAATTGAATATTATTGTTTTTTATAATGACATTTTATAGTATTTTCTTAGACTCTAAATCCGTTTTAAATATTGACTGCTTTTGATATGCTTGATGATCGTATAAAGGTAGCCAAGAAGGACCTTTCCACCACAGGTCATCTTTTATTAAATTTTCAACGAACATACCACGACTGGCACAATCAGCCGGGTTTTCGCTAGATTTGATATAAAACCAGCACTCTGGTTGTATGATTGCAGTGATTTCTTTCACGCGATTGGCTACAAAGGGTTTCCATCGATTCGGATCACCTTGTAACCACCCAAGGACTGCAGTAGAATCGCACCATGCTATAATTTGTAGATTGTAGTCGCTTATGCTCTGCTTGATTTTTGTCATTAGTTTTGAAAGCAAGAGTGCGCCACTTAACTCAAGCCTTGGCAATGATATGTCACTCTTTTTTGATGTGGAAGTTTTGCTGATCGGTACTAGTTTAGTTTTTGCCGCTAAGAGTGTGATTTTTACTTGGTTTGACGAACTATTCGCGCATAGACAACGCATGCGTATGCCGCTAGGGATGCATCGCAAAACCCATGTAATTCGATACTATCATCCTGCTCGCTTCCTATCCATCTTGGAACTTCTATATCCTTTATCTTTTCGATATCTGCTCTCAGTCGGATCCATCTTGTGTACATATGCTCTGGTATGACGTCATCCCATTTGAGATCTATCGACCACACGCTTTGGAACAATAGTTTAAGTTGTACTACTGCCGGTGCTAACCATCCAAGTGGATCGAAAATTTTGGATATTTCGCCTAATAGTACTCGCTTCGTTGGTTTCGCATCTGGCTGCGTAGTTAACTTACACATGAACTTAAACTTATCCTGTTGGACATTCCACGTAAGACCAAGTGCTTTTGTAGACGATTGATACTTAAAGTCATACGTATTAGGTATGCTTTCTGCTTTATCAACACTCTCTAATAATGATATCTCATTCGCTGACCATTTACGAAGGTTAAATCCTCCTGATTTGAGGAGTTCTATAAGATCCTCTTGCAATTGCTTTGCCGATGTGAGGTCAAACGCGCCACTAAGTACATCATCCATGTAAAATTGCTCCTCTAAAACCTTCGCTGCTACTGGATAACGACTGCGTTCGTCTATAGCTAACTGTTTAAGTGTCATCATTGCTAAATATGGTGCGGCTTTAGTACCATATGTTACAGTCGCTAAAGTATATTCTTTGAGGTGATGATTGGGATTTTCGCGCCAAACGATTTGTTGATAACGCTGATCTTCTTCGTGTACGAAAATCTGCCTAAACATCTTTTCGTTGTCTGCAGTAAAGGCATATTTGTATTTCCTCCATTTTAATACTAATGATAAAATATCCTGTTGCAAATTTGAACCCCGATACATAACATCGTTAAGACTTAAACCGTATCTGTTTTTTCCGATGCATTAAATACTACTCGCAGTGACGTAGTATTCGAATCAGCGCGATGTACACCGTGGTGCGGCAAATAGTAGGCAGGTTTCATGTTACTTGTTGTTGTTAAGTGCATGTGACCCATATCGATATATTCATTTATAAATTCTTTGTATTTATTTGATAATATGTAGTCCTTTTGTAACTTTTTTTCTAGCTGATAAAATTGGGCACATGCCTTTGGTTTAGATAACCCTAGCTTTTCCTCTGCATCTGGGTGTAGAGGAAGGCGAACAATGTACTTCCCGTCTGGCTGACGAGTAGTCGTTGATTTATAAAGCTCAGTACATTGATAATCCTCATCCGAAATATCTATGTTTTCGTTGATATCTTCGATAGACCAAAACTTATGCAAGTTTTCTACATCAAGCATGACTACATTACATTGGTATGATTTCACGTTGCCACATAAGATCCATCCCAGTCGTGTTTGCTGGGCTACCGGTAATCAGTCGTTTTCTTTGATAATTCCTCCCATGATAATAGATGAGTAGACGTCTGCACCTAATAACAGGTCTATAGATCTACGACGATAAAATTCTGGATCTGCTAATTGTATATTTTGTATAAAAGACCAGTTTGGCTTAGAAAATGATTTATTGGGTAAATTGTTAACCGCGTGTTTTATTATAAAAACTCCGATATTTAGCGAATAATCGCTATAGATAGAAGATATTTTGACATTCATCATGCCTTTGCAAGTATTTCCCTGCGCTCCTAAACCTAAGATTACTCCTTTACAATGCTGCCGTGGGATACCTAGTGTTTGAGCTGCGTTTTCTGTTATAAGCGATGTCTGCGATCCTTGGTCGATGAGAGCACGCATGATAATCTTAGTGCCATCTGCGGCTTGAACTGTCACCAGGGATGTGGCCAAGAGAATTTCCTGCATGTCCTCTAGTGACACGTGTGTGCTACCTTTCGATTGTTTATAAAAGTTATCCGATATTGCGAAATTTTGCGATGTCATCGGTGAAGTAAATGCTTCATGAACCACAGTATGATGTTTTGCATGACACTTATGACAATCTTTGTTCAAAAAACAATCTCTACCGTTATGATTATAAAGGCAGTTTTTACATAAAGATAACTTTGCAATAGTTTGCCTTTGTACCTCAGGTCGATACCCTGCGAAAGTGTCGCAATTCGGTACGACATGATTTTTATTGCAAACTGGGCAATTATGCACTGTTGCCGAGGTATTTTTGTTATTGTTTTGCGATTTAAATAATGGATTTTGATTGCTAATAAATGATTTAAATTTGTATGATTTTTTGAATGCGTTCGATGAAGATATTTGCTGTTGTTGCTGGATGGGTTTTGATTGATCTTGCTTACGTTTAGATGATTCTAAGGCGGTAAATTTCGCCTCTAAAAATGTTAAAAATTCCTGTAAGGATGGCAACTCCCTTGGATTTTTTAATGACTCGATATAGTCATTGTGACTCTCTTGGTCTAATTTCTGTGATAAGATATAAACTATCATCGGGTCCCAGGTATCAATAGCAACTCCTAAGTTTTTTATAGCATTTAAGCATTCATTTGTTGTGTCATGGAGCCTTTTGATTGCTGATGCTGATTGTTGCGGTATAATCGGAAGATTCATGATAATAGACATGTGAGAGTTGAATATTAGCTTAGGGTTACTGTAGCGATGATCTAGTAACTCCCAACAAGCGGTATAATTATCCGAGCTTATATTTAGATGTTGCACCAATTTCTCAGCTTCGCCCTTAAGTTTGCTTTTCAGGAACTGCATCTTCTGTGCGTTCGATAGGCATCTGTTTCTGTGAATAGTTTCTAAAAATAAATCCTTAAAGGATACCCACAGATGATAACTGCCGCTGAACGTCGGGATGTCGATATGTGGAGTAGACTTTTCACGATGACATTCTGACCACATCTTGCTATTTATTTCTTTTTTGATTTGAAGGTACCTTTGCTCATACGAGTTGTATGCTTCTTCATATTCTTCATTCTCTTCGAAAAGCTCGCTGTCAATTTCCCAATGCAGAGCATCAATAACGGACCATCGTGTCTGCACTGAGGTCATTGCGTCTTCAAATTCCCATTTTTCAGAAATTATTTCCAGGTCTATGCTCTTGATAGTTCTTTGGAAGGCTTTAAAATTACTACTTTGCTTTCTTAATAATTCTTCCAGTCTACTAGGCGAACCTTGACTTTGAGTCTTCGGAACCTGAAAGGATGTTTCGGAACACGCGGATGGTTGAGGCGTCCTGTCTACCCCCTGCGCATGTCTCTGCTCGCTTGATGATGGTTGTGTTAAATATCCTGGCGTTTCAGGTCTGATGATGCCTTTCTCCTTAGATTCCGATGGCAAATAATTTATCATATAGGTATGTGTTTCTGAGTAAAATTTTGACGTTCTTTCATAATACCTATTCATAAAATAATCATGCGATTTATTTTCAAATTCACAAATTTTTATGTGGTTGCATTGAAACTCATGCCAATACGTTTCCAATGTGCTTATTCGCTTTTTTATATGAGCCGGAGTCTTGCGTTCGACACCGTCTTTTTTGAAATTGACCAGGAGCTGTTCCATGGCTCCCATGATTTGATTTTGTGTTAAAACGAGATCTTCCATTGTCTCGTGATAGTAAAGATAAGATTTCTTAGATAAGATTGACAATGTGGACTCATCGATGCTGCTAGCTCACTTACGTGGCAGTTCCTACCGCGCTGGTACTCCTATTACGTATTAAACACTCGCGAAGTAGGTCCTGCTTAACGTAAAGCTCGAAGGACCATAAAGATGTACGGTTTGTTACATCTGGGGATATTAAATAACTAGATAGATTAACTTGGAACTATGATTTATTGATATTAACTTAATACTAGATATGGAATGATATATGATATGATATTATGAGTTACACGTACGCGAGTCGCGGTGCCTTTATGTGAACTGTTTAATTTGATTGTCGAATATAACGCGTGTTCGCGTAAATGCTGATTGTGCAGTCTGTACGGTTGCACCGTACACTTCGCTTAAGGTATTTGCCAGAAACTAGACTTGAGGTCTATTGACGAAAGATATTTAGCATCCCTTAATTGATCTAAAATATTGCTAATATAGGGCAATGGATACGCGTCTTTTTTACTCACTTCGTTTAATTTTCTACTATCTAGACAAAAACGCCACTCATTGTTTGCTTTTGGTGCTAATATTATTGGGTTATTCCACGCGCTGAAACTTGGTTCTATTACGTCAATTTTTAACATTTCGTCTAATTGTTTATTCATTTCTTTAAGACGTTCAGGTGAAAGTCGGTAATAGCGTCGTTTGATTTGTTTTGTTGTACCCGTATCTATATGATGTGTAATAATAGAATTTCTGCCTAACCCTAGTCTTTCAGAAGATATTTCTTCATAATTCTTTATTACTTTCTCTGCCAAAATTTTTTCAACATGTGACAAATCTTCATACTGATGGAGATATTTAATTTCGCATATTTGAGTTGGTAAATCAATTTTATTAATTAATGGTAAATTATGGAAAATCTCGGGGGCGATTTGGAATGATTTCCAAAAATCAACTCCTAATATTATAGAGGTGGTTACGCTAGGAACCACGAAAAATTGAGTGGCGCGCCCGCACTCGTGCAGTACGGTCGTGTCCACGCCGCTCGTCGTTTCGAGGTGACTCATATGCGTTCGCTGTTATTTTCCATTGACTCGGCTTGTTTACGGACTTTGGAAGATTCCGCTTTGCTCGTTTTCGTTTGGTTATCTCAGGATTGTCGGTTCCTTCGTGTATTATTACTCTGGCTCGATACTGGTTGTGTTGTTTCCTGCGTTGTTGTTCTGATTTTGGCTCGTTACTGGACTCCAATTACCGACTACCCACGGAAATGAACCCCTGATGGCCGACTCGGATTCGAGTTGCGCCACAGGGGTGAGTGAGGGCCGGAAACGGCCCCACGCTGATCCCCGTGGGGAAAAGGCGGACGCGGATGACACCGACGCGTCCGTCCCAAAGGTGTCCCTCACCCGCCGTGGCAGGGGCCGCGGAATAACGGGGAATAGAGGCCGTGGACGTGGTGCCACCACCCCCAAAGAAGGGACGGCGGCCAGTGAGGCAAAGGTGGGGGCTACTAAAAGTCTCCGCCTTTCAAAGAAGAAGATTCCCGCCGAGTCTGGGAAAGACTCGGGGGATACCACCGAAACCCCGGAGGCCTACGCTTCGAGTCAGAAGACGGGCCCCCATCGGAAAAAGACCCCGTCCCCCGAGCCCACCTTGGGGGACACTACCAGCGATGCGGTGGTCCCCGCTTCGAATCCGAAGGCGGGCTACCAACGGAAAATTACCAAGTCCCCTGAGCTCAATTCGGGGGACACCGCCAGCGGTGCGGTGGCGGCGCCTGTCACGGACGAGGCGCTCCGCCAGCCAATCCCTCTGTCCCCAAAGCCGACGAAATCCGCCGACCCGGAGGTAGATAGAATCATGGCTTTCGCCTCTAGCCTTAGTCAGAGGCAATTCAAAAAGAATGCAGTCCAGGTACTACCGGATGGTGACCTCTCGTCAGAGCCGGATCCGGCTTGCCTGGAAATTACGCGGCTGGATGTCCAGGAGCTTCGTGCGATGGTTGGGCGATATACAGCAGACATCTGTAAGGTCGCCCAGACATCAGGGAACCTGAAGGGCACCTATGTCAAGAGGCTCAAAGAGGCGGCTGCGACACTCCTCGATGTAGTGAATACACTCACGGAGAGGTCGGTCGACGCTGAGAACAAACGTCTCAGTGCCGACAACAGCCGCCTCAGGCGAGAGGTGGAGTCCCTGCGGACTGAGCTACATGCTTACCGTAGGGAATACGAAGAGCTCAAGGCAGTTGAAAAACGCAGCCGCCGCACGGAAACTGGCGACCAGGGAGCCGTTGCCGTCGCGCCGCCAGTTGCTCCTCCACTCGACGTGGAAGAACTAAAACGGTTTTTCCTTGTGTCGATGGGGGAGATGTTAAATGCACGCCTCGCCGGGCTAGAGGACCGCCTGCTCCCCGCAAAAACCCTTCGGCCTCCGCTGCAGGCCGACAAAAGAAATCAGCCCAAACGACGGCAAATGTGGTGCCCACCCCGGCTATCTCAGCAGCGCCAGCCTCCGGTGCTCCGGAGGTTAACGCGGCCGAGACCGTAATGGAAATAGTGGAGCTCTCCCCTCCACCTCCGCCGAAACCACAGCGGCCCCCGCGCCCCTCTCGCGCGGTGGCATCGCTAGCGGCATCACAGCTACAACCGAAACTGGGGCCTTCAAAGGTGCGGGAAGAGTTCCCCCCTTTGAAGGCAAAAAAGTCACAGGGGGCAGTTCCAGGCCTCCCCGCAAGGTCAGACCCCACCTCAGCGTCAGCCCCTCCTGCAGAATCGGGCGACGAGTGGGTGGTAGTCACGAGAAAGGGCAAAGGGAAAGGGAAGGGGAAGAGCAAGGAGGCTCAACCCCAGATTCCACCCTCGCAGCCCCCCGCCCGATCGTCTCGCCCACAAAAACAGAGGCAACCGATTAAAAAACAGCCGGCAAAGCTCGTGGAGGCTAAAGCGGCGGCAGTTATGGTCAAACTGCTGCCGGAGGCCTCCCAAAGGGGGTTGACTTACCGCCAAATCTTTGAAAAGGCACGGGCGGTCGTTGACCTTCAAATGATGGGGCTTAGGGAGGGGCTGAAGATCAGCCGTACCGCACACGATGCCCGCTTACTAGAGTTACCCCCCGGACCGGAGGGGGTAGAGAAGGCGGACAGGTTGGCTGTGCATCTAAAAGAAGTGCTCACCGGAGTGGCCGAGGTGACCAGGCCGTTGAAAAAGGGGGCTGTTCGACTCACCGGCATGGATGACTCGGTAACCCCCGAAGTAATTGTTGAAGATATAGCCCGGTTTGGGGACTGCCCCAAGGACCAAATAACCGCCGGCGGGATCGGCATTGGTCCTTGGGGGATGGGCACCTCACTCGTGATATGCCCGGTCTCGGTCGCCAAGCGCATGCTTGAGCTTGGCCATATCTTAATTGGCTTCAGCTCAGCGCACGTGGAGCCAAGGGAGAAGCGCCCCGTGCGTTGCATGCGCTGTATGGCGGCCGGTCACGTATCAGTGACGTGCCCAGAAGGGGGCCAAGGATCGCTCGGGCCTGTGCTTCCGCTGCGGGAAGAGCGGACACAAAGCCAAGATGTGTAAGGAGCATTCGGTGCACTGTGCTGTGTGCGCCGACGCCGCCGGTCGAAGGACTGCCTCCCTCCCCAGGTCAAGGGGAAATATCCCCCCTTGGCGCCTTCAACTGCCGCAAACAGGCCTGAGGAGTCTGGTATGGAATATTAATGATGCCTGTACAATATACCAGACTCCTGCAGGGGAACACCAATCACTCGGCCGGGGCGCAGGACCTCTTACTGCAGTCCATGGCGGAGTGGCAGATTGGCCCAGCCGTGATATGCGAGCCGTATTATGTCCCTTCCCACGATAACTGGGTGGGGGACCTAGACGACACGGTGGCGGTAACATCTAGAACAGGCACTAACCCCTCTCTCATCGCCATCGAAAGGGGACGGGGCTACGCGGTGGCAGGTTGGGGAGAATACGCCATAATTGGCGTATACTTTTCCCCCAACCGTCCCCTGGCGGAGTTTGAGATCTTCTTAGACACCGTCAGGGCCGCCGTGAGCAGGCTGTCGCCGAGGGCAACGTTCGTTCTCGGTGACTTTAATGCCAAGTCCCGTTTATGGGGAAGCACCGTGACCGACATGCGGGGACAAGCCGTGGAGGCGTGGTCCCTCCAAAGCGGTTTATCGCTCCTCAACCGCGGAGCGGTCCACACCTGCGTGAGAGCGCAGGGTAGTTCGATTGTGGATTTATCTTTCGCCACCCATGCGCTTGCACGCAGGGTGCAGGATTGGCGAGTGGTAGAGGAGGTAGAGACCCTCTCAGACCACCTATACATTATGTTTGAGATCTCCCCGCCTGCAAGCAGAGCAACAAACCCTCCAAGCAACCCCCGCGATGGGCCCTCACTCGGCTAGACCCCGAGCTAGCTGAGGAGATGGCCGTAGTCCAGGGCTGGGTCAATCCAGAATGTGGCGATAATCCGGAGGAACTGGCCGAGCGCATGCGCAGAACTCTCACCAGAGTCTGCGATGCCTCGATGCCGCGGTCGCGCCGGCGACTGCAGCGTACGGAAGTCTACTGGTGGACCTCCGAGATCGGCAGCCTTAGGGAGGCAGCCCTCCGGGCTCGCCGATCCTTAAAGCGCTGTAGACGTCGGCTTCCTCCGGACGTCGAGGAGGTGGAACAATTAGCTGGGGAATATCGGGCCGCCAAGGAGACTCTTCGGCTGGCAATCCAGCAGTTAAAGACTCGGGCCCGAGAAGAGATTCTCAAGAGTTTGGATGGAGACCCTTGGGGACGCCCGTATCAGGTAGCGCGCAAGAAGATGCGCGTGGTTTCCGCTCCAGTTACAGCGTCACTACCCGAAGGGGTCCTCCAGCCAGTTGTGGAAGGACTCTTCCCAGATCCGGGAGCTTTCACTCCCCCGAAGATGTGTCCTCCTTTGAGAGAGGAACCGTTGGCGATGGCACCTCCCCCCGTCACCGACGAGGAGATGAGTACGGCCTTGGAGCGCCTCCGGGGCCGTAAAACGGCACCGGGACCCGACGGGATCCCCGGCCGTGTCCTCTTTCTGGCCGCCAAGCATCTACATGGCCAGCTGCGGGAACTCTACAACGCCTGCATCAGGACAGGTGAGTTCCCGAAGCGGTGGAAAGAGGGCAGGCTGTGCTTGATCCCGAAAGCGGGTCGCCCTCCCGAGGAACCCTCCGCGTACAGGCCCATCGTGTTGCTAGACGAGGTAGCGAAGGTCTTTGAGAAGATTCTCGCAAGCCGCCTCGTCCAACATCTCAGCACCGAGGGACCTGGACTCTCCGAGGCCCAGTTCGGATTCAGGTCGGGGCGTTCGACCCTCGACGACCTGGAGAAGCTCAGATGCCTTACGAGCGAGGCGAAGGAGGCCAAGGAGTATGTTCTGGCAGTGTCGATAGACATATCAAACTCCTTCAACAGCCTCCCACACGAGACGATAAGTGAGGCACTTCGATCACAAGGAGTGCCCCCGTACCTCATGAGGCTGCTGGAGGCGTACCTCCGAAGCAGATCCATTATCTGGGAGGGTGAGTCTGGCCAGATCGCAGGTAGGCGACGTGTCGTGTGCGGTGTTCCACAGGGTTCGGTACTGGGTCCGATCCTGTGGAACATTGGTTACGATTGGCTCCTCCGGGAGTCGGTCCTGCCCGGGATGGGGGTCATCTGCTACGCTGATGACACCCTCATAACGGCTCGGGGTAGTACCTACGATGAGGTCGTGGAACTGGCCAACGCCGCGACGGCGTTGGTTATCAGCCGTGTCGAACGTTTAGGCCTGAGGGTATCCGTTGGGAAAACGGAGGCCCTCTTATTCCACGGCCGTCGTAGACGAGCACCCCGGGACACGCACGTCGTTGTTCAGGGAACAGCAGTGGCAATTAAGACCCATATGAAATATCTGGGTCTTGTCCTAGACAGTAAGTGGGACTTTGGGGCACATTTTACCCAGTTGGCCCCAAAGTTGCTAGGAACCGCTGCTGCTCTGGCCAGACTCCTGCCGAACGTGGGAGGGCCGGGCGCAACAGTACGAAGGCTTTATGCCGGTGTCCTCCGGAGCATGGCACTGTACGGGGCCCCCGTATGGGTCAATACACTCCACCGCAAAAACAGGACCCTGCTGAGGAGATCTCAGAGGGTCCTGGCGGTGAGATCCATCCGGGGGTACCGGACAGTGTCATGGACAGCGGCGACACTTCTTGCGAGTGATCCGCCCTGGGTGCTCCAGGCGGAGGTGCTCGCAGAAATGCACCGCTTCCGGAAGGATACGCGTGAGCGAGGAAGCCGGTTGTGTCCGGCGGAAATGAGGAAAGTGAGGGCTTTGGCGACCGAGGCTCTACACGAGAGATGGGGAAGAGACCTCGAATCCCCAGTCGCTGGCACTGAGACGGTGGAGGCGGTCCGCCCCCACCTGTCTCGTTGGGTCTCACGTAAAAATGGGACCCTAACGTTTAGGATGGTACAGATACTTACCGGGCACGGGTGCTTTGGTAAGTATCTGTGCCGTATAGCGGGGCGGGAGCCCACGCCTGAGTGTCACGAGTGTGGCGCACCCTTGGATACGGCCCTCCATACCCTTGTGGAGTGCGCCACCTGGGGACTACAAAGAACCCAAATGGAGAACGTTGTCGGTCCGGTGAGGTCGCTGGAGGACATAGTGAAAGCCATGCTCTCCAGCAAAAGATGTTGGTCCGAGGTTGCCTCATTCTGTGAGTCGGTGATGACCCAGAAGGAGGCATCGGAGAGGCAAAGAGAGGAGAGTGCGTATGCGGACCCAATCCGCAGAAAGCGGCTACGGGGTCGGAGGCGCCGCTACGCACAAAGTCTCCTCCCACCATGATTCCAGCACAGGGGGCCGCGTGGACGAGTGGGGGATCCCGCGGACTTCCCCCCCTGTTGTTGAAGAGGGTGTCCTTCCCCGCAGGACACCCTGAGTTCGTCGACAAGCGTTGGGGCGTCACAGATGTAGTACCTATTGGTCCAGTTCCTGTGGCGCCCTGTAAAAGCGTGTGAGTTAGGGGCGCAGGTTAGGTTTAGTGGGTAGTTTGACGGCCGACCATCCCCCTTGCCCTCCGTTCGGAGGTCATGGGGGCATACGGTCGATCAAGAGCCCCACACATCCCTCGGCGAGCCTTCCCCCCAGGCCCGAGGATGGTGTCCCAAGAAAAGACATTCCCCCTGCGTCAACAAAAAAAAAAAAAAAAAAGGAACCACGAAAAATTGAATTACTTTTGTAATATTATTTAACTGTACTGGCAGAATAAAATAGCCTATAACCGCTGCCTTCGTATTGTTTGCTGTCGCTATATTTTTTATGTCGCTACTACTATGCATTTCTAATCCTTGTTTTCTAAATTTTTCTCCCATATTTGTCCCTAATATTGAGATAATGGATCCTGAGTCTAACAAAGCATAATAATTTTTGTCATATATTCTTATGTTAATGAAAGGACGTTCGTCGTCTATACAATTATGAATCGCAGAATTTTTTGTCCATGTACGATGGTTAATATTTTTGTTTGTAAAATTGTTTATATTTAAATATTTATTTTTGCTAAAATTTTTATTTTTAGAGAAATATGTTTTTGTTGGTATTCTACGATTCGACGAAATTAGTTTTTTTGAATTTGGAAAATAATGTTTTGTTTTATTACAATTTGGGCAAGCTGGTTTCTTAGTGTTCGGCCTTCCACAGCCGTAACATAGTATTTTTCTACAATTATAGTTATTATGACCCATTTCATTACAACGGGAGCAAACTAATCTATTCTGTCTATTATTGTTATTATGTGATAATTGTTGGATATTTTTATATCTATTTGAGTAATTGTTATATTGTTGGTAACGGCTATTTTCGTTTCTATTTAAAAAAAAATTATTATGCGGCGGTTGTGGGTTGTTAAAGTTGAGACTTGTATGATAAGAGTTTTGTTTCGATTGTTGTAACGTATTCACGTGTGAAGGTTTATTTATAAATGTTTTATAACCAAGATCAGGCGCAACTGACTGCGGCGTTACCCTGGGCGGTTCTGTAAAATTGTTTGATCTATCCCTAGTATAATCTAGAAGTTTACATTTTGTTCTTAGTTCATTTATGGTGTTAAATTCCAACAAGGATAATGGCAGTTGTATTTCCGGTCTGAAATTTTTTCTTATTATTTTTATTTGTTGTTCTTCCGGTAATGGTATGGTGAAGCGAGAAAAATAGTTGATCATTATTGATATGAATGCCGTTGTTGATTCCGATTGTCCTTGCGTTCTTTTTTGAACTTCATTTAATATTTTTTCGTTGTAATCAATAGGAGAAAATTCTGCTATTAAATTATTTTTTAATTGCTCCCAACTGGATAATGTGTTTTTCACACTTCTAAACCATAATAACGCTTTTTCTGTGAATATTTCCACGGCTGAATTAAATAACTGAGCGTCCGTGATATTTCTAGACTCGCTAAGTTCTTCTAGTCGCTGTATAAATAAGTGTACACATGTTAAACCGTCGTATTTTACACCTAATTTTGCAACGGACAATTCAATTCCGCTATGGAGTATGTTTTTCTGTATAATAGGTTGTTCTGATGAGCCAGGTATAGAGTCGAATGAAGTTTTAAAATAAGTAAATAAGTTATCTATTTTGTCTAAATTTTTGTTTAAATTTTCGGTTAAAGTTTTATACAGTGTGTTATGAATTGACGGGTCTATTCTGGTTAATCTATGGTATAGATGATGAGCTAAACCTCTAATACGATTAAGGCTTTTGAACTGATGATGTGGGTCTTGAAGAAATTTGTTAATTTCCGACATTTTTATTTTAATAATTTTTAACTCCTCCACAGCATCGAAGTTTGTCTCCAATATATCCTCCGATGGAATAACTTTTCCTAGTTCACACATTTGCGTTTTAAGTTCGACTACGGTTGTTGCCGGTTTACCTCCACGTATGTTTACTTCGTGTGTAAGTTCATCTTTATGTAAAACGTTATAAGCAATAGGGCGTTCCATTGTTTAAACTAATTTAAATAAATAATGTCAAAGTATTTGAAAATGTATTAATTCGCAATTGATTAATTACTAAACTATAAGCAGGACGTTTGAAAAATGCTTTGAAATATGCACGCGTATCTATCTAAACGTTAAAACTTTCTTAGTAAACGGCGGCAGATAAATATATGTTTAGCTAAGTATAATCTTTATAATTTATCACCAAGTGAAGGGACGAGTCGGACGCGCGAGTTAACAATAGAACCGGTTTCCCACTACGACGAGACGCGTGATCCGTCGCGTTCGAAAGGTAATATAAGTGTTTTAAGCGAGGGTATGCTATGCGAAATTCTAAAGTGGAATATTCCGATGTTAGACGAAGTCCGGCCTATGATTACACTGTTGTTTCTTACTAAATTTGTTCATTCATAAGTCAATCTTGTTTTTATGGGTTTATTTATGGTTTTATATTTGTCGGTCTGTTTACTGTTATGAATTGGTAATGATATGGCATTCCCGGGTAAAGATTTTATGCTTTTTTATGAATATATAAAGAATAAGTATCTAGTACAGGCTAAGTATGATAATTGAGAGTATAAAAAGAAGAAAATTAGAGTAACCTTGAGGTAATCAAGTTAGATTTCAAAAACAATATTTGTTAATAATTATACTAGTTAAAATTAAGTTTGTACAACGCAAGTCATTTCATATTTAAATAAGATAGTTCCACACAAAAGAGTTTTCCTCTGAATTCAATTGTTAATTGTTTATTTATTAGGTTGTAAAAAAAATATATTTATTTTGTTTATTTAAGTAAACTAGTTGAATATAAATCAACTATGATTTATCTCCTGTGTGTGAACTGTTGCATGAAATTATGAGTATACAATACTAGATAATTGTATTATTCATTTCTTATACTAAAATTAGACATTTGCTGGAAGAAAAAATATATTAATACATCCTACTAAGTGACCACCATTCTTATTTGACAGGTATCTTTATATTCACTTTAATGTAATATATTAAGTGCCTTTCCTATTATTATTAAAACCTTGTATTGGGCGCCATTGTTACCTAATAAAAATTGTTGTTACCAATTGTAAAAGGGGGGAAGGTGAAATCATACACGTTACAACCAACAGATTAGGTCATTTATTATAATTATTTAACAAAGAGGTATACACTGAGTCACCTCCCTAGCATAATAGGTTCCTCCAAGAGTACATAAAGTAAAGCTAAAACACAGTTATTAATTTTCATACATATATATATATATAGTTAACTTTATTACCTCGGTCTAGCAGTCTGAGCTGGGCTCTATACTCTTTGAATAATCACTCAAAATTTAGGGTATCGTGGGTTGGAGAGGCTATACCAATAAACAAGAAGAGGGGTCACCTTATTTTAGAATTAAATAGTATTTCAGGGTAGGGAAGCTACCCTGGCAAACATAAGAGTCTAATCCCAAGGGGATAATTAAAAATAAAACTCCCTGAGGGTTCCAATCCGATCCTGGGTCCGGAGTCGAAAGTCAGGGGGCGTAGGTACCAAATCCGGGAAGCGTTGCTCTGCTAACCACGCGGCACTACCTAGCTCCACATGCCTCGGTCGTAGACAACTGTTTCTACGTAATTATGCGAATACGTAATAAAAACCCACTGAAAGGAGTGGAAAAAGAAATACGTTATTATCTTGTCTTTACTAAACACTACTTTGAAGTTCTAGGGTGCAAGATTCTAGTTGTAATCGATAAGTGATTAAAATGAAATAAGTAATTAGAAAGGGAATCTGGCTTTAAGCAAATCCATAAGATGAAAAGGAAAGAGTGTGAAGCATTTTCTTTAAAAATGACATGTAATAATTAGAGGTCACGCGGTCGAGATTCGACCACGTGCTAAGCACGTAAGAGAAAGCGGCCGTAAGAATATATATCTCTAGAAAAAAGGTATTTAAATCGTATACCTGATAGGTGGGTTTATTAATCCAATATTATGGCTTTAATGAGTTTTAATCGACAAGCCTTTGGGTAAAAATGCCTTTGTAATATAATGCGTCGGTAGGTACTGTGAAGAATCTTTAGCCAACTACACTTCGTGATTTCTGCAAATATACAGAAGACGAATCAAAATATAAAAAGGGCGAACACCGACGATGGGTTTCTTTAAAATATAGAATAATACTTACAGGATAAACTTGTGCTGACACACTTTAAAAAAAACGGGCTTTCAAGCCATGTATAACTCGACGACGCGCAATTAGAAATGACCGGCGGCCTCCGCGAACCACTCCAGGCGAATAAACCCGAAAGCAAGCGAGCGCACCCGAACGTGACTTCGCCACTGATTCTCCAAATGATGATATCACTTAACGCGCCAAATTCAAACGCTATAAAATTCATGATATTACAACCAATAGGCTAAGGAACCATGACTACGTAAATACGGCGTCACACCCTAAGCAATCCTTTTTCATCAAGGAATGGGCTGAGTTTTTTGAAAGATTTGCATAAACCCTTTTCTGATTTGATGTTCATAATTACATCTGTAATAACCTGATGTTGGACATGTTTCACGATTTTCATGAAGGCACGATGACGTTCCACGTCGTTCTTCAGCTTGTATTATCTGTTTCTCTTCATAAGATACGTCAACAAAGCTCTAAGGCCAACAATGTTTAGGTTAGGATAGCCAACAAGGTCCCACCCACCATAGATTATTCTGAATGATTTCACTAGGTAATTGTCCGCGGGAGCAAATGTCTGCCGGATTATCTGCTGAGAAAACGTGACGCCAACATTTGGTTGGTATCAGGTCTTGGATGTGACTCACACACTTTGCAACAAATGTGACCCAGCGAGAGGAGGGTGAACGCAACCATGAAAGAACAACGGCAGAATCAGACCAAAAGAACAAGTTTGTATAGGTTTGCGAGCAGAACTGCAGCGCAGAGCTCTAAACGAGGCAACGTTATTCGTTTTAAAGGTGCCACACGAGTCTTTGAGCATACTAGATGAATATGAATGGTGTCATTTTTATAGATGGTGCGCAAATATATAACAGTGCCATATGCGTTCTTGGAACTATAACAAAAGCCGTGAAGTTCACAAGATTTTGAATCAGAACAAATTGACTTACGAGGAATTCGAAGTTCAACAAGTTGTGGCAATTCAGCCTTGTATGTAGTCCAAGTGCGAAGAACGTCATCGGGTGGTAGTTGATCCCATCCAATACAGAGTATCCATAATTTCTGAATATAAGTTTTGATTTGTATTGTAATCGGTGATAAGAAGCCCAAGGGATCGAAAATTCTAGCCGATTCGCTCAAAATCGATCTTTTAGTACATGGATTTTCTGTCGGCTTAACTTCAAAGATGAACGTGTCTGATAAAGGTTCCCACTTTAGTCCTAGTACCTTTAAAATGGATGGTTCGGAGTTGTCGAAGGATACAGCGCTCACTAAGTACTCCTGGATGGGAATGTCCGACAAAAGCTCAGACTGATTGCTAATCCATTTTCTTAACTGGAAACCTCCACGTTTGAACATGGCAACAAGTTGTTGTTTGGCTTGTTGAGCATCTTCAAGCAAATTACATCCGGTTACTATATCATCCACGTATACATCACATGATATTATTCTTTTTGCAATGGGATACAAATGACCTTCATCCTTAGCAAGCTGTTGCAAGATTCGGCATGCGAGAAATGGGGACGAAAATACACCGTAGGTAACAGTATTAAGACGATACTCTTTAAGAGGTTCGCTTGGCGATCGTCTCCAAAATATACGCTGATATTCACAATGCTCCGGGCATAATAATATCTGTCGATACATCTGCTTTGCATCCGCTGTAAAAACGACATTGTGTCTTCTAAATCGCAAAAGGATTTCCAGGATATTTGGTTGCAATTTAGGGCCGATAAGTTGAGTATCGTTCAAGGAACGTGAATTTGTATCTTTAGCAGATGCGTCAAAAACTGCCTGAAGACGAGTAGTCGCGGAATCTGAACGTAAGGCACAATGGTGTGGAATGTAATATTTACTTGAGCTAAGTTCGTCTATTGGAACCAAAGACATATGACCGTTTGTGATGTAATCTGTCATAAAGTCTACATATATCATCCGTGCAGGAACGGAGAAAGAATACAATTTCCTGCGGCCCGGCGGTCTGTCGTAAGAGGCGACAATACAACCCACAGCCAAGTGGTAGGGCATTTGCCCGACTGGATGGCGAACCCTGGTCTAGAGTATGCCGCCATAATAACTCTGTGTTGTGTTCCGGCATTAGTGACCAGGTTCCAGGCTCCCTAAAGAGAGCAGCAGCGCATTCGTAGCACCTTTGGTGTTGCAAATGTCCATAGGCGATGGTAACCGTTGTCTATCAAGTGGGCCGTCTGCCTGTCTGCTGATCTCCTGCAATAAAAAAAAAAAAAATTGTTCTTGCAAGATGGAATCGCGACACAACCTACGCTCAATCGCATGATATCGTCTCAAAACAACATCACGAGATCCATAGAATGTGTAACAACTATTCACAGTCGTTGTTTACTTATTACATATAATTAAAACTATAAATATTTAAATTAAAATAATACATATAATTAATAAAATATATGATTATCAATTAAATATAATATATAATATAATTTAAAAGTCAACTACCATAATGTTTAACTATAATTCGATACACGTAAAGGAACGTCGCAAGGTGAACAAAAAAAAATACGACTGAATGACGGTGGAGAGAAAAAAGACATTTTGGATTGGCTCAAAGATGAGATTGCGTATTTTAACTCTTATATATTTTAAAAACTGTTCTATTTTATTTTATTCTAATATCTTAATATTAATTACCCCAGGGGGTGCCGCCTTGGTCTTGTCTCCGTCCAGGTAGCGGTACAAGGGGATGCGTCCCCGGGGCCCCGAGCGGCCACTGTCACATTGCCCCCTCTACTCCGTGACAGTGGTGTCCCACCTTCTCCTCATCCTAGTATCCTTCATCTTTACTCCTCCCCACATACCACTTCCTATTCCTGGTTTCCCTATACGGGTTGTGTAGGTCGGGCGGCAGCCGCTACACATAAAATCATATTTCGCCGTATCACTCATGGATAGATTTATAAGAAAGCTGGGTATGGCTAGGGCGTCGCCGCAAAACGACGCGCAGGCACATCGCCCTACACCTGTGATAAGTGGGCAAGGGCTACCGTGTCAAGGGCGGGCACGGCTAACGACGCGAGTCCACACCCAGACCAGGAAACTTCGCTTCGCGACGTGGAATATTGGTACGCTGACCGGACGTGCAACGGAGTTGGCCGAAGTACTCTCCAGGCGGAGGGTGGCCGTGGCGTTCCTGCAGGAGACTCGGTGGAAAGGCTGCAGATCCCGGTTTATTGGGAATGGCTACAAGCTGATTTATACCGGTGCTCCTGGTGGGGAAAACGGGGTTGCTGTAGTACTCTCCGAGGAGTTCCAGAACAACATTCTAGAGGTGAAACGCTTCAGCGACCGGCTTATGGTCGTGTCTGTTCTTATCGAAGGGGTTGTAACCCATTTGATAAGTGCCTACGCGCCACAGGCTGGTTGTAGCGACACTGATAGAATGAGGTTCTGGGATCAGATCGGGGATGTACTGCGTGGCATCCCGTTATCACAGGCGGTCGTTTTGGGTGGTGATCTGAACGGTCATGTGGGTGAGAAGTGGGAGGAATTTGAGCGTGTTCACGGTGGCTTTGGATACGGAAGCCGCAACGCAGAAGGGGAAGATATCCTCCGAATGTGTGCGGCTGCCGATCTTGCCATCGCGAACACGTATTTCAAAAAGAAATCCGAACACTTAATCACCTACAAGAGCGGGAGGCATGCTACCCAGATCGACTACCTACTCATCAGGAGACACCACATCGGCAAAGTAGCCAACTGCAAGGTCATACCCGGAGAGAGTCTCACTGCACAACATCGTCTCCTTGTCATAGACCTCTGCGTGAAACCCAAAGACAAACCTGTTGAGCACTGTCGACGCCAAATTAGATGGTGGCTGCTTGATGAAGGCAAATCCCAGGAGTTCGCTTCAGCATCCGTCGAGATGTGTGTCGGAGCTGACAGCGAATTAGTCCAGAGCCACTGGGATAAGATCCAAGCAGCCATTACTAAAGCGGCAAATGCAGTGCTGGGTGTGTCCAAGAGTGGTCGCAAGTGTGACAAGGAGACTTGGTGGTGGAACGACACAGTCCAGAGGGAGGTTAGGGTGAAGAAAACCCTCTTTAAAAAGTGGCAAGCGTCCAGATCTCCTGAAGATCGCGACGCATACAGGGCTGCAAAACGTGCCAGTAAAAGAGCTGTAGCCAGAGCCAGACGAGACCACTTTCGATCGTTGTACGATAAGTTGGAATCGTCTGAGGGGCAGAAGCTCATTTATAAGTTGGCACGTTCCAGGATCAAAGCGGCACAGGACATTTCCAAGTGCCGCTGTGTTAAAGATCCTGGCGGCAACCTGTTATGCGAGGACCTCGCAGTGAAGGAGAGATGGCGCTCTTACTTCCACGAACTGCTGAATAAGCAGCACAAAGAGGTACAGCCACCGAACCTCCCTCCAAATCAAGGACTAGTGCCACTGATAACGCCTGATGAAGTCCATAGGGCTCTTCGCCGCATGAGGAATCGGAAAGCTGTCGGAGCCGATGGAGTCCCCATCGAAGCCTGGAAGGCGATGGGTCCTCGTGGTGTGGGCATTTTAACAAACCTTTTTAACCGCATACTCCTCACCGGAAACATCCCGAGCCAATGGAGACTGAGTGTTATCACTCCAGTCTTCAAAGGTAAAGGATCGGTGCAGGAGTGCGAAAACTACCGCGGAATAAAGGTAATGTCCCACACCATGAAGCTCTTTGAGCGCATAATCCACTCTCGGATCCGGCAGGAGTGCACTGTCTCGGGATGTCAATATGGGTTTCATCCTGGGCATGGAACCATGGACCCTGTTTTTGCCCTAAGGATCATCATGGAGAAATACAGGACGAAGAATACGCCTCTGCATTTCCTGTTTCTGGATCTGCAGAAGGCCTTCGACTGTGTTCCTCGCGTGATGATCTGGTGGGCACTGAGGTCCAAAGGGGTGCCAGAAACCTATATTGACATTATCCGAGATATGTACCGTGATTCCGATTCCATAGTTCGGACCGCTGTTGGCGACACCACACCCTTCCCCATTACCGTAGGCGTGCACCAGGGATCGGTCCTTAGTCCGTTTCTGTTCAGCGTGATATTAGACGAAGTGTCGAACAGCATCAGGGATGCGCATGAGCAACCTCCATGGTTGCTCATGTATGCTGACGATATCGCGCTGGCAGATTCGGACAGGGGGCGCCTGGTGGGACGTGTAAATGCGTGGAAGAGATCGCTAGAGAACGGCGGTTTGAAACTAAATGTGGCGAAGACTGAGTACTTGGCCTGCAACACTACAGATCCCACATCCGTGCGCATAGGCGAAGATACGGTCGAGCGCACGATCAGTTTAAGTACTTGGGATCTGTCCTTAGTGCGTCCGGGGATATCGACCTCGACGTCAAGGCCCGTATCACAGCAGCTTGGGCCAAGTGGCGTGAGGTGACAGGTGTCATTTGTGACCCCAAAATGCCGGTCAAATTAAAAGGACAGGTCTATAAATCCATCATCAGACCTGTCCTTTTGTATGGCAGTGAAGCGTGGCCTGTACTTGAGCGACACAAGCAAGAGCTGCGTGTCACGGAGATGAATATGCTGCGATGGATGTGTGGAGTGACGCGGAAAGACCGGGTCAGGAACTCCCGCATCCGTGGCAGTCTTCATGTCCGTGACATAGCAGACAAACTGCAAGAGTGTCGCTTACGCTGGTACGGCCACGTTTTACGCAGACCGGCTAATTACGTGGGGAACAAATGTCTAGCCATGCCGCCTCCGCCAGGGCCCGGTCGAAGGGGAAGGCCCAAGAAATGCTGGCTTGACGTCGTGAAGGATGACATGCGTGCCAATGGTCTCAAAACGGGGGATGCTGAAGACCGCGCGAAGTGGAGTAGAAAAAGCAGGAAAGCGGACCCTGGGCGTCGGAGTGAACGCTCCGAACGCAACCGGGATTTAACGCTCGGATGATGATGATGATCTTAATATTAATAAGCCAAACTAAATATATTATAATTTGTTTTTAAAATAAGTGCTCAATATTCCCATACTGGGAATTTGGTTGGGAGTAATCTCCTCCCACTCTCTTCAGAATCTACTCCGTCGACGTGCCTGAGCCTCATGTATTAGAAGTTGAGAATAAGGAGTGCCGTGCCGTCCAGCATACTGCAAGGAATCTCAGGGGAGTGCGGTACTTATTCCAGGACTAGCCAGGAAAGCTGTTTTTTTTTTGTTTGGCAAGAACCCTCTTAATTTCTTTAAAAACGATAGTTTAAATATACTCATTTTCTTAACCTTATTTGATCGCGTTTTATTTATTTTAAGATAAAACGTGACAAATGTGGGTTCTGAAGTGTGCTTAAACGGCAAACGAACCATATATCTGCCAGAGGAATCAAGAGAATAATTAGATTCGAAGAGTGTTTCACAACGAACTTCATCTGGAGTTAGCAGGGATGCCTTAGGTATGGAATCTAATTCTCAAAAATGTTGGACCAATTATGTCAACTGATTGTCTATATTTGATGATGTATGAAGCAAGTTGTTCGACGCTAAACGGGTTTTTCCAAGAAGCAGCCATCCAAAGACAGAATTGAATGCCGTAGGTTGATTAACGTTGCCTTTGATATGTTGATTCAAAAGTGAGTCTGCAAAAACATCGGCACCAAACAGCAGATCGATAGGACCAGGAATATCAAAACCAGGGTCTGCTAGTCGTAAAGAATTAATATGTGACCAACCTGATGTGTTCAATTTCGCAATAGGGTGATCACCGCATATTGTGGAAATAACATGCAGATCTAAATTAAATAATAATTTATTATTTGTCCCGACTTTTTTTTAATAATAATAATATCTATGTTAAATTATCCGTATATGTCTATATTTTACATTATGTATGTATGTATGTATATATCTTATGAGTATCTTTTATATAATTTATTTTTGTTAATTTATTTATATTATATGACATAAAATATCTTTCACGTACACAACCTTGCCTTCTGCTTCTCCCCTTCTCGCTAGACTCATAGGTTTGCTGGAAGAAAACTCTTTTAGGGTTAAGCTCGCCTTTGTACAATCAACAAACTTAGAGCATGATCAGTTCTCTAACATTATGATTTGAACGGCTCATAACGTATCAATACTCACGCACACACTCTCAAATTTCAAATACACCAATCAGGACGTTTCGAAAAGTTTAAAATTATATGGAACAATGGCCTCTGTTTAGTTGTAATTTGCACTTGGCCAATTGACGACGCGCTTTTATTGTTTTCTACTCTGCTCACGACTCTCTTTGTTTACGGACTTCGATTTTATTGCCTTCTTGTTGACCTGTGCCTGTTTCCTGGATAATTGTTTGATATATCTTTAGTTGACCTGTGCTGTGTATTATTGGACTTAAACATGAACCGGAATTTATCAAGAGATGAACGAAACCATATTTTGGTTCTACATAGTCAAGGACTTAACATTTCACAAATTTCACGGGAACTGAATGTTACGGTGAGTTTCATTATATTTAATTCAGTAGTGAACACTACTATAATGAATAATAGTTTTTTTTTAAATAAATTAATATATTTGTATCCGTAAATAAGTAGGATGTTAGAAGAGCTGCATTTTTATAATCTTTAATACTATTTGTTTATACAAAAATATTCCCTTTTATATTATACCATTTATAATTATATTAGAAAATTATTTTCCTATGGAGCTTTTACATTCAGACAACCGTCTGTGATTTTTTTTGGAAATTGGCTCGTTGGAAACATCTTTTATCTTATTGCGCAAGTTTTATTACTATGTTTTTCTTTAATATTAGACCATGATAATTGTAACACACACATTAAGTCAGAAATCTGTCTAAGTGATGTTTCCTGGACAGGATTCGAACTCAAGTCATTTAAAAGAAGAGCTGACATTTAAAACTGTTAACAGCCAAAATACCATAGCTTGCATATGATATAAATTCAATTAATTAATGTAATTTAAATGTAGATAAAATGATATATTAATAATATGGCTATTATAAAACATCAGGACTGTAATAATACACGAACTCATTGAAAACTAAGTAAATTGGAAATAATCAATAAAAAAATATTTTTCTGAACTTATGATATTTACGATTATGATTTCCCGGTCGCTCAGCAGTTAATGTTATTTATTATTTAGATTATTTGTGAAGGATATTAAAGTATATTACTAAATAAAATCAAATGTCTTTTAGTATTTCCGATATTTTATTATATACTATATATTTTGATTAGGTATAAATTTTAAATTAAATTTCTTTTATATTTGCAGAGAAATACGGCCCGTTTATGGATTCGACGGGATGCTGATGAAGGCTCTATTAGCGACCGACCACGAGCACGACCTCCACGCATACTCACGAATGACCGTGTCGCGCATATATTAAATGTATACCAACAAGACCCTTTTGCGAGGACATCCACATTTGCAGAATTATATGACTGCACTACACAATCTATTAGAAATACATTACATCGTGCTGGAGTGCATCATAGGCGACCGGCTAAAAAGATCATATTAAATGTGCAACATAAAGAAGCCAGAGTGCGTTTTGCCCGGGAATTCCGCGATTTTGACTTTTCACACGCCGTATTTTCCGACGAAAAATCATTTAAATCGAGTGAAAACGGTCGTCGGAATTTATGGCGTGCTAATAACTCTAGATTTGAGCCTAGAAATGTGAATCCCAACAATGAATCGGGAAGAATAATAGTAAATATGTGAGCTTGGATGAGCGCAGATGGACCAGGAGAATTAGTTTATATAGACGGGAGGGCCAATGGACAGTCACACGCGGAGTTGCTACAAGAAGCCATGTTACTGACAGTGCGCGCGGTGTATCCCCGGGATGATTTACCGCAATTTTATTTTTTTCAAGATAATTGTCCAATACACCGCGCGCGCGTGGTCCAAAATTGGCTTGCGCAGCATCCGGAAATTAGGACTGTCCCATGGCCTTCTCGTTCTCCAGATTTAAACCCTATTGAAAATTTATGGGCAATAATGGTCCAAAGATGGGACTTCAGAAACGAAAGGACCAAAGCTGCACTCGTCACCCATTGCGATCAAGTTTGGGACTCATTACGGGGCTCTAATCTATGTGCGCAACTCGTCGCGTCTATGCGCAATAGATGTGATGAAATTATAAACGCAGGGGGAGCATTAACAAAATATTAAAAAGAATTAAAACTTTATTGTTACAACAAAATTTGTTTTATTACTAAGCATGATTTTTTTATAATATTCAGAAATTATACATATTTGGTTTTTGGAAATTTAATGTTTTTTATCTAAAATACGAAACCCTACTCTCCATAGATCACTACGTGTATTTAAAATATTTAATATTTATTACATATGTTCATGACTATCCATAACATTTTATTAAGTCAGTAGTCAGTGTAACTTCCTGGTTTATCAAAGTAAAAAAGTCCACTATTTCTTTTCATTAAACATAATTGACAAATAAACCATTTATCATCTTAATATTCTTCTTAAATAGTCTTAAACAGTCTAGAAACATTTATAGGGAAACTAACAGTATACCTGACACGCTTGTCCAATATTATTGGCAGGTTCGACACAAGACTATTGATGTCTAAAGTTTTATTACGATTTTTACTGTGACCGTTAACACGTGGCAATAGTAACAATATGCACATTTGGTCAGAAAACTGTCTAAAAGGGGCAATGGTTTTCCTAATCAAGATTTGAACATGAGCTCTTTGATTTTGAGACTCGAGTGCACTAACTACTATGCTAAGACATCTGTATTTATATATTTTTCTTTTTTACTTAGAGTTAATGAATTATTGAATTGCTGGTTATGATTACACACACACATCATTTGATCTCAATACATTTGTGGCAGAGTCAGTTTCATTATACAACTGCAATAACACTAGTAAAAATAGTAGATAGTATTACTCTTGTCACTGATTCTGTTTAACTCACTGGTATACGTTTCAAGATATTAACATTTAATCCCTATTGACAGTTACAATGTCTACAAAAATATAATACTTTTGCTATAATCATGATAACTTGATTTTATTTAAATAGCTACAATATCGATTTACGTAGTCTTAAATTTTTTAAAATACTCAAATCTAACACAAATAACATAGCAACTGTGCTTGTAAAATAATTAGTAACTTATCTTACACTCTTAAAAAAATAAATTTCAAGTGAAAATATTGAAATTAATACAATCATTTATGGCTCTATTTTGTTATTACTAGTTAGGGGGTCATAAAGACGCCGCCGCCATGTATTGTGCATTAGAATCCTTTATTAATTATTTTGTCTCGTAAAGTTTCGTTTAGTACCTAGATTAGAGGTAACAGTTGAATGCCAACTAGTTATCGGAATTAGTCATAGACAATTTTACTTAACATTGTTATACAATAAAATTCAAATGTCCACATCTGTAAACAGCATTTTATTATGGAATTTTGTTTTAGAAATAAAAAACAAGAAATATAATTCAAACGTTCAAGCGAAAATATTGAAAGTAATTGTTACGGAGTCTCCTAGTTGCTATACACTCCTTTGGATTTTGTTTTATTGAAAGAATAATTATTATAATATTTAGTTGCGTTTATTGCGTTTTACAATTCAATCAGTGTTAGAAGAAAAAAAAAAGGTAATTGAAAGTTGCCAGAGACAATAACAAAAAAAATACTTTTTTACACAAATATTATGGCGGGAATTTAAAGCGTAGACATCCTCCCCACTTTGAAAGGTTTAGCTTTCAATTATCCTTCTTGTGCTGGTAACCGCACTATGTTGTGAATGGCTCTGCGGATGGTTCCTTTTGCCGTGTATACATCCACCACCCTGGTTATACCATCCGTGCCACTATGTAGTTTGGTAATCCGACCAAGTCTCCATCGTTGCGGTGGTGAATTTTCTTCTTTAATAACAACCATATCGCCGATGCATGGTTCAGGTGTAGAATTTTTCCACTTCGAACGTTGTTGTAATTCCGCCAAAAACTCCTTACTCCAACGTAACCAAAATTCCTTGCGAATCTTTTCAATCGCTTGATAGTTTGGTTTGGCAAGCTCGGGCGTTGGGAATGGTACAGACATCAATGGCCGACCTACCAGGAAGTGTCCTGGCGTGAGTGGGTTCAAGTCGGCAGGATCAGCTGATAGAGGTGACAATGGGCGCGAATTGAGGATGGCCTCTATTTGTATAAAGAGTGTAGCCAAATCTTCAAAAACGAGAGAAGCATTTCCTACTACTCTCTTCATATGGTACTTGGCGGACTTTACGCCTGCTTCCCAAGCTCCGCCACAATGAGGTGAATACGCAGGGATAAACTTGAATTGAATGCCTTCGGAGCTGGCAAAATTTAAGGTAGACTCACGACTGGAGCGTAACATTTTGTTAAATTCATTGTTGGCACCAACAAAATTTGTGCCATTATCACAATAGATGACTCTAGGTTTGCCACGCCTACATATGAAGCGTTGCAGACAAAGTATAAATGCGTGGGAGGTCAAGTCACTCACCACTTCTATATGAACCGCACGAGTACTGAGGCAGACAAACAGACAAAGGTAACATTTAGTGGTTCGATTTCCCCTCCCCCTTTTGCTACTAATTTGATAGGGGCCCGCAAAATCCGTTCCTGTAGAGTAAAATGGAAAAAGTCCTTCCGTTCTTACAGATGGCAAGTTGCCCATTTGAGGCTTTATAGTTTTTCCTCGATAACGAGTGCAAATAACGCATTTTTTGACAGTTGCTCGAGCAAGTACTCTTCCTCCAATCGGCCAATAGTGTTCTCTAACAGAGGAGAGTAGAAGCTGAGGACCCGCGTGATACAAACGATTGTGCTCAAGCCTCATAAGTAATTTTGTAAACGTATTTTTTCCGCATAATATGACAGGGTGTTTTTTATTAAAATTGTAAGGTGAATTCTTCATACGACCACCAACTCTAAGTACTCCATCATGATCCAGAAATGGATTTAAAGAAAGTAAATTAGATTTATTGCACAATGACGCACCATTAGACAATAATTGTATTTCATCCTTAAATGACTCTAATTGACTAAACCTAATCAAACTAGTTAATGCTTTATTACACTCTTCCGTAATCAAAGGACCCGAAAGTTTATTATTCTTATATCTACAATTATGTATAAAACGAAGAACATACGCAAACATTCTAAGTAAACGCTTATAATTAGAAAATTGATCAAAATTAACAAGTGACAAATCTTTACAATCGCCCACTTTTCCTACATGAACTTGTAACTTATATTCGGGTAAATCTATTGCTGAATTCTGAAGCTTTTGTGGCCACTCACTAAGATCCTTCCTTAAGAAGGAAGGTCCTTCCCACCACAAGGGATGAGCTTGCAAAAGAGGAGGGTCAATCCCCCTAGAAGCTAGATCCGCAGGATTTAATTCTCCTGGTACATGCCTCCAAGAAAAGCCCTGGGTAAGTTCATTTATCATAATAACTCTATTAGCCACGAAAGCCTTTTATAATGTTGGTTGCGCCTTGACCCATCCTAAAACGATAGTTGAATCTGTCCAGATAATCTTACGATCTATAGGACACCGAACAGAGTCTAAAACCTTACGGGATAGTTGAGCACCAAGTAAGGCTCCACAAAGTTCTAGGCGAGGTATAGTCAATATCTTTAAAGGACTAACTCTTGATTTAGCACATAGTAGTTTGACTTCAATGTAACCTTGGTTGTCAGTTGAACGAATATAAATACAAGCTCCATAAGCTTCTTGTGATGCGTCTACGAAGCAATGTAACTCTGTTGATATAGGAAAATCACACAATACATTGCGTGACACCGTGACTTGTGTCAAACATTTTAACTTCTCTGCTATGTTTTTCCAATCCTGGGCAATATGGGTAGGAACTTCATCATCCCAAGTTAATTTCAAAACCCATATTTTTGTAATATAATTTTAGCTTTAATAATACAAGGGCAAAGTAAACCTAATGGATCAAAAATTTGACAAGTTAATGAGATTATTGTTCTTTTCGTTATTTTATTGTTTAAGTCTAAATTTACAGAAAAATTGAGTGAGTCGGACAAAGGTGACCAATTTAGTCCTAAGACTGTAGTACTTTTGGATAAGTCTAAAGCCTGTGATGTTGTCTTGCCCTGCAACACATTTGGACAATTCGTTCGTATCTTATGTATTGGAAAGCATGCAGAGGTCAATGTACTGCAAACACCATCATAAATATGTCGCAGGTCTTCCTCAGACTGGCAAGAAGTAATAAAATCGTCCATATAAATATCATGTTCTATAACCTGACCTATAATAGCATCAGGGCATTCATGTGCCAACTGTAGGAGACATCTAGTACTCAAAAAAGGAGCGGATGCAGTCCCATATGTAACTGTATTTAGTTTATAAACTTTAATTGATTCACACTTATTTTGTCTCCATAAAATCAACTGCAGATGGCGTTGAGAACTGTCAATTTCAATTTGCCTATACATTTTTTGTATATCTGCAGTTAATACATATTTATAATTACGAAATCTAATTAAAATAGAAATAAGATCATCCTGTACAACAGGGCCGATATATTGAATATCGTTGAATGATTTACCAGAGGTAGTTTTTGCCGAGGCATCGAATACTACTCTTAATTTAGTCGTTTCACTTTTGTCATGTAACACAGCGTGATGTGGGATATAATATCCAAATTCAGGCTTATCAACGGCACTTAAATGATTCAAATTAAGATATTCATCAATAAACTCACAATACTTACGCTTAAGATCTAGATTTTTATTTAATTTTTTCTCTAAGCTTAAGAAACGTTTCTTTGCTAAGTAAAAGGAATCACCAAGAGCGTTTTCTGGAATTTCCTTTAGTGGTATTTTTACAGAGAACCTACCATTTGGAAGACGTTCAAAATTTTGTATAAAGTGTTCTTCACAAACTTTTTCTTCTAGGGAAAATATTGGTTTGGAAAATTGCACTTCTTCAACCTCCCAAAATCTTTGTAAATCATTATGGATTTGCCTTGTAAAGTGGCATGTGACTTGACGGGGAATACTATCTCCTACCGGGCCACTGATCAGCCACCCGAGCTCAGACTTCTGCAATATCGGTTTACCTACCCCTAATACAATGCGCTCACAGCCTACGATATTCCAAAAAACTTCAGCCCCTAACAATATGTCAATTGCAGAAGGCTGGTGGAAATCAGGATCTGCGAACACGAGGTTGGTAGGTATATTTAAGTTAGTAATATTGACAGGCACACTCGGTATAGTACCTGTGATTTCAGGCACTATGAGACATTTTATATGTATGTTGAATGAACTTGTACATGACTGTATATACACAGAACACCTTTCTTTAATATTAAAATTCATGTTAGTTATGCCAGAAATACATATTGGCTTAATTATGTCTGAAGAAAGCATAATTTTATTTTTTAGCTTATTAGTAATAAAGGATGATTGACTCCCTGTATCTAACAGTGCTCGAGCAAGGTATGTATGCCCATTATTTATATTCATAACTTTTACCAAGGCAGTCCTTAGCAGCACTTGGCCAACGGACGTAGTAGACAAGCTGATTATATTGCAGGAAGAGGATGGTGAAGGTGTTGAAGTGTGATCACTAGCAGAATTTGCAACCAGTGGTAAGCTGGCCTGCTCACTGGTATTCGGACTCTGATGTTCATTGTGCAATAAATAATTGTGTTTCTTTTTACATTTACATAAACTTTTAACACGGCAATGAAATGTTTTATGACCTTCACGAAGACAGTTTGAACACAACCGCAGTCGTTGTACTTCCTTGAATCTATCCTGTATATTTAACTTTAAAAATTTATTACATTCACTGATAAGATGACCTTGCTCATTACATGAAAGACATAATTTTTCATATGTTTTCTCCTCTGAAATAGACACATTTGTATTATATTTGTTGTTATTTTTTACTTGAGGTGTTTGTGTTTGAAAATTATTGTATTTAATATTCTGATTTTGACTAAATTTTTCCCCCCGAATTGCTCTAGTAGACTCTAAAATATTAGCTCTGTTTCGAATAAACTCATAAAATTCTTCTAAAGTAGGTATGTTTGTTTTATTGTTTTTATACTCTTCCCATTTTATGCTTGTAATTGCATCTAACTTTGATATAACCATAAAAATAATTAAAGTATCCCAATGTACTGTTGGCTGGCCTAAAGCACTCAGAGCTCTCATATTTTTAGATACTTGATCCACTAAGCAACGCAATAATTTGTGAGACTCATTATGCAAGGTTTGTATGGCAAATAAAGCTTTTAAATGATTATTAACTAAAACTTGTTTATTATCATAGCGCTTGCACAATAATTCCCAAGCAACTTTGAAATTGGCAGAAGTAAACTCTAGAGTCGCCATTGCTTCAATAGCACCACCTCGTAAGGAGGATCTCAAATAGTGGAATTTGTTTATGTCTGGCATAGAATTGTTACAAATAATCAAAGATTCAAAAATATCCCTAAACTCAAGCCATTTTAAATATGACCCATCAAACAAAGGTAGTGAGATTTCAGGTAATCTAATTGGTTGAGAACTATCAAAGGAATGCTCATGAATACTGTGACCACTAATGTTAGACTTATTTTCATTGTCCTTAGGTAATGTTTTTTCTAATAAGTCTTCTAGGAAAGCAATAATATAAATGATCTGTTTCTCAATACCTTCTCTCTCTTCAGCCTCTGAATTAATTTCTTCATTTGTCTCACACTCCTCCTCTATCTGTGACTGAATAAATATGATTAAAATCTGAATTTAATTCTTCACATATTTTTTGCCTTCTTTGTATTTCTTTTATTTGTAAGGTAGTAAAATTTCTAACATTTTCAAGAGACTGAACATATTGATTTAATTTTGTAATTCTACCTTTTAAAGATGCACGTTTTCTTATTAATCTTGCTAAACATTCTTCCCTATCATCAGACATAATTAAATTTCACTATTATATTTGTATTTTTTACAAAAAACATGTATTTTACTTATACCTTTCTTTTAGCACAAATATGTAATAATGAAATGAACTTATATACAACCAGTTTGATTTTACACTCCAGTAGTTCTACTATGTAATACTGAATTGCCAATCTACTCCAGCAGCCTCCTTTTATGGTTATAGATTCCATCCAAATCCCCAAATCCAAGTAGGTATCGCGCGTCTTCCACGAGTCCAAAGGTTAATTTCCTTGCCAAAACTCCCCGTGGGCATTGGAGCTCCTTTCCGAAGATATTGGTTTACTTTATTTTGCACGGTCGCCACAATGTTACGGAGTCTCCTAGTTGCTATACACTCCTTTGGATTTTGTTTTATTGAAAGAATAATTATTATAATATTTAGTTGCGTTTATTGCGTTTTACAATTCAATCAGTGTTAGAAGAAAAAAAAAGGTAATTGAAAGTTGCCAGAGACAATAACAAAAAAAATACTTTTTTACACAAATATTATGGCGGGAATTTAAAGCGTAGACAGTAATAAAACAATTTATGGCTTTATTTTGTTATTGCCAGGTATTTTATTGTCAGGTGGTCATAATGACGCCGCCACCTACATTTTCTGTGCACCGAATTGTAATCCTTTATTAATTCTTTTTGTCTCATCAAGTTTAATTTAATAGATTACAGGTATCAATTGAATTCCGACTTGTTTTCAGAATTAGTCGTAGCCAATTTTACTTAACATTATTATACAATAAAATTCAAATGTTCACATCTGTAAATAGCATTTTTTATGGAATTTTCTTAAAGTATTGGAAAACCAGAAATATCATTCAAAAGTTATTCAGACTTAGTGCCGCAAGACGGGAGAATGTTATAACGGGACAAGTAATCTTTAATAACTTCCTAAAATGTAATAACAAAATCTTTATTTAATTTTAAAACCTGTTTCAATAGGCTTTTCATTTGTAATATATTTTTTTACATCACAACCATCCCCTTATGAGAACTATAACTAAATAAAGATATGACAGTTAAAAGAAATAAAGAACAAAAGTTTATTTCATGGACGACGAATATTAGAAACTTACTAAGAAAGACAAAGGCCCAGTTAAAAACAATTCTAAAAAGTTCCTTAAATCTTACATGAAAATACACATCATTTTACAGATAATAGTCCAACTTTATCTCACTACTACATTATTTATTATTTAAAACACATTTTATCCAGACTAATGTCAAGTCTTGGACATGAACAGACTTATTCGAACTAATCTGATTTAGATATAAGCTAATTATATTAAGAACTACATCAACTAATAATAGTTCGATTTTAAATTAGCAAAATTTGAATTTACTGTAAAGATAATAATAACAACCATAAAAGTTCCAATATTGTTCTCGTGTCTTTTCTGTTTTGAGGAGGGATCAGATGGTATACCCGCCACGTTTCTCATAAGCAGATTTAGAAGTATTGTCTCAAACTCCTAAGTATCAATATAAAGGATTCATAGTGATGTGTTTTTACTGTCAGCAACAATCAGCTTAATTAATTGCGCATGGTTGAAATAGTATGCACATTAAGTCATAAAAACCTTGAAGTGGTTAATGGTACTCATCTAGGATTCGAACCCACAATTAGTAAAACCGAGTTTCCGAACCGAAAGCGTTAACTAATTAAGCGTGAATTTTTTGAAAAAAAGGGCAACTAATAATTTAAAAAAATTACAGAGGTTATAATAGTTAATTATTAATACTAAGTCAAATGTTTTACTACGATAAATTTTGCTTAATCTTTTACTCTTCACTTTTACATCAAATACATAAAGTATATTATTTAGGTATTGTAAAACAGCGTATTCAAAAAAGCGGCTTGCTTTCTATTTATTGTCTTAAACGCGTGAAACCCAAAACAAGTAACAATAAAACTCCGCCCCCAAACCAATGTTTTACTTGTGTGCGTGTTCTCGCGTTGTTAACGAAAGTGTTTGCCAAGCGATTTTAGTCTTATGCCTGGTTAACCGCCAGCTTTGGCGATTGTACCACAGGGCTGCGATATTCTTGTGGAGACCTCTCCCCTTTGAAAATATATAACTGGTTTCTATGTCTTTGTACCACTTTATCTTGGTTTATGAGCTAAACTTCGTAAGTTACTTTCCCTGTTCTTCGCACTATTCTACCCTTGGACCAAGAATACTTATTTTTGTTTACGTACTCTTTTACCCAGACCAAGTCATCGACCAAAAAATGTTTATTATTCACTCCTCCACAGTACTCCGCTTGTAAACACTGTTTACGGTTAACCCGGGAAGATAAATCCGATGACGATGGCGAATTGTGAGGGACGATTAAGTCCAATCGCGAACGCAAGTTACGACCAAAAATTAACGGTGCCGGTGATGTCTCTGTGGTACTATTTTTAGAGTTCCGATAGTCGAAAAGGAATTTACATAATAGCATTTGCAGATCGTTTGCTTTACACTCTGATAATAGAATCGACTTGATTCCTTTTTTTATAACTTTTACGAATGATTCAGCTTGACCATTACTAGCGGGATGATATACCGGGGAAAACAGTTGTTTTATATTATTTAATTTACAAAATTCGGACATCTCTTTTGATGCAAATGAAGTTCCATTATCACTCATCAAAATTTCTGGCATTCCGTAACGTGACATGAAGTCGCACAGCTTCACAATAACAGCTTTAGTAGTCAAATTGCCTTTCATGTCATAGCATTCCACCCATTTCGAAAACGCATCGACTACTATTAAATAAGTTTTATTATTAATTGGACCAAAAAAGTCGATATGTATCCTATGGAATGCATATGGCGGGAACGGCCACGGCGCAAGGTGCGTCCGTGGTGGCGCGGGCTTTAGCTGCACGCACATAGCGCACGCCCCTACGAGCTTTTCCAATTCCGCATCGATGCCCGGGAACCAAAACCTAGATCGGGCTTCGGATTTCATTTTTACAACTCCGAAATGGGAACTGTGCAGTACTTTTAATACCTTCTTCCGTAAGGCATGTGGGATTATAACTTTGTAACCACGCATCAGGACTCCATTTTCTAATGCAATCTCACTTTTGCAAAGATGAAACGGTTTAAGTGTCGGATCTGATATTTTACGCGGCCATCCTTTTAAAACAAACTCTGAAATTTTTTTCAGTGTCGGATCCCTAGCAGTTTCCAAATGTACGTCACGCAGCGTAACAGGCAAGCATCCTTCGACTACGAAATTTACATACGCTGCTGCATTATGGTCGCTCGCCCCCCCCACCTTCTGATTTATGAACCGGAATCGCTCGTGATAAGAAATCAGCTGTGTTTGCTGCGCTATTTACATATTAACGTAATTATAGGCGCTCAAGAATATGGCATAACGCTGTAACCTATTTGCAGTCACCTCTGGTATGCCCCGGCCCGGCTTAAAAATCGCTGTAAGCGGTTTATGATCCGTCCTTAATATGAAAGGATCTGACCTGCCGTACAGAAATTGATGGAACTTCCTAACCCCAAAATATAATAGCGGTTGCCTCCTTTTGTATTTAGGCGTACTTCCCCTCTGCCGGCGTAAGCGACCGCGACGCGTATAACACGGGCCTTTCGACGCCGTCGCTGTCCACTTGTGACAGAATGGCCCCTAACCCGACCGGAGATGCGTCCACAGTTAAAATTACTTTTGCTTGGCTATTAAAATGTGCCAAAACCTCGAACTCTTTATCCTGCTCGTAATTCCAGTTCCATTTAACTCCCTTTTGTAATAAAAAATGCAAGGGACTTAAAATGGAGGATGCATTTGCAATAAAATTCCTATAATAGTTTATAAGACCTAAAAAGGATTGCAGTTCTTGTACATTTTTTGGAATAGGGGCCTCTAAAATGGCTGAAAATTTGTCTGGAAAAAACGCACATTTATCCTTGTGTAAGGTGAGGCCGGCCTCCTGGAGACGATGCAAGAGTTGTTAAGTTTCTGCTCATGACCGTCTTTACTAACGTCTGTTAAATTCAAATCGTCCAAGAAACAAAACACGCCGTCCATGTCCCCCCCCCCCCTCCCCTACTATGGACTCGATCGCTCGTTGAAAAATAGCCGGAGCGCTCGACAACCCAAATGCTAGTCGTGTCTAAATTGTTTTATATATCAATATTTAAGTTCAGTTTCACCAATATATGTGGAAGAATTAACGTGTTTAGTTTTGTTAATGTACTAAGAGATGGCGCCACCGTCGTTCTGCATCGCGATATGGTTTATGTATTGTGTAGTTACTAGTATTATTTGATTTTGTCAATAAAGAGTTCTTACGTGTTTGCATTTCAAGTGCGAGTGTTTGAGTTTTTTATCCCTGTGTATAGTGAATTGTGCAGTGCTAACATCTGGTGCCGAAACCCGGGAGGATTGGAAAGGACTTAGAAAAATCGTGAGTAAAGTGAAAGAGTGAACAATAAGTAAAATTTCTAAGTGTTAAATTAGTTCAAAAAAAGACTTAGAAAATTTCGTGTTGTGTTAATATTGACTTAGTCTCCGGACTGATTAAGGGACTTTGTCACCGGAGTGATTACGACACTTAGAAAATTTTACGAAATTTCGGACATAGACTCCGGACTGATTCATCGACTTAGAAATTTTTTGTGATTACAAGACATTGTCATTGGACTTATGTAGTAACAGTTTGATAATGCAACTTATACAATTTACTTATTATTGAACATAGTTTTTGGAAGTGATTGGAACTTTAAAAATAAATTACAAGTGCTACTTTAAGAAGTTGTTTGATACAATTAATTCGGTGGATATTAATAGTTGTTCGGACAATAAATTAAAGTTAATTTTTCTTTGCTATTTACAAGTATTTTGAAAGAAATCAATAAACATGGAGTCATTCCTTTTACAACAAGAAGACTTATTAGAACGTTTAGAAAATGCTTTTTCGAATTATAAGAAAACCCCTAAAGAGAGGTTAACACAGTCGTACATAGAAGCTAGATTAGACAGTTTAGAGAAAATGTGCGCGAGATTTAATGAGAATCATTACAGTATAGTAGGAGGTATTAACAAATCGGAACGTGTGAAACTAACATATTTCGAAGATAATTATTTTGACGAATTCGAGAACATTTACACAGACTACAAGGCGAAGATGAAAGATGAACTTGTAAAATTCACCCAAAAGGGAGTAGTGCCGTCTGTCTGCGGTACTACTTCTACTCAAGCTGTCTGTGATGTGAGGCTACCGCAAATTCATCTGCCCAAGTTTTCTGGCGGATACGAAGAATGGCAAGAATTTTACGACATGTTCACGTCAGTTATACATACAAATACGAGTTTAAATGCTGTTCAAAAACTTCACTATTTGAAGGGAAGTTTGTGTGGTGAAGCGGCTAATTTACTTAAGAACCTACCTACTACAGACAATAATTATGAAGAAGCATGGAATCAATTAAAGAGAAGATATACTAACAAAAGATACACTTGTAATGAGATTATGAAACGTTTGTTTTCACAAAAGGTTATTCCCAACGAATCTGCACCTGCAATTAAATTATTACTGGATACTACCTCAGCATGTTTGAAATCCCTATCGAATATTGGAATTGATACAAAATCATGGGACGCAATAATCAACTTTATGACATTATCAAAGCTGGATGTCGAATCTCGAAAATTGTGGGAGATACAATTGAGTCAGTCGAGTGATGATAATATACCTAAATGGGATCAATTGTACACCTTCTTGGAAACAAGATTCAGGACATTAGAGATGCTTGAGGGTGGAAATAAGAACATCGTAAGGAATAACAACAACAATATCAAGCAAATTGTTAAGCCAAAATCATTTCATTCAACAATAGAGAAGAATAATTCACAAAATATAGCCTGCACAATGTGTTCCGGATCACACTTGCTTTATCAATGCAAACAATTCAGCGGCCTTTCTTCTGAACAAAGAACCGAGTTTGTACAAAGATGCAGATTGTGCTTCAATTGTTTAGCACCTAATCACTCGGTTAAGGTTTGCCGCCAATCAACCTGTTGTCGACGTTGTGGGAAACGTCATCACTCCTTGCTGCATCTTGACAATAAAGACGAATCAAATCCTAATGGATCTAATGAGCAAGTTAAGTTAGACAATCAAATCAACGTCTCTAGTCATTTTGCACAGGGGATTATCAACCAAGGCGAAGTTTTATTGGCAACAGCAGTTGTCAAGATCATATCAAATACTGGCTGTACGTTAATCGTACGTGCATTAATAGACCAGGGCTCTGAGGCGTAATTTATTAATGAAGCCACTGTACAAGCCTTGGGCCTCAAACGTACATCCGTAAACGGAATTGTATCTGGAGTGAGTGATGGTCAAACACGCACTCAGAGCATGGTGACTTTTACGTTACAATCACGATACAATTCATATTCAATGCCAATAAATGCATTTGTACTCAGCACACTGACTTCTTTACTACCCAGTAGTACCACTGTTATCACGGACTGGCCAGAAATGGAGAACTTATCACTGGCTGATCCGCAATATGGAGTATCGAGAAAAGTGGACTTAATTCTGGGTGTAGACGTTCTCAGTGAAATCATTTTAGATGGTCTGAAGAGGCATCCAACTGAACAAGGACCCATTGCACAGAACACGCAATTGGGCTGGATGTTGTCAGGACGCATTCAAACAAAATCTGATCACTCCAATTCTAGAATAATCAGTCTTCATTTGCAAGTAAAGGAAGACCAATTATTGACTAAATTCTGGGAAATTGAGAGAGGGCCAGAGAGCCTAGAGAAGAAAAGAACGAAAGAAGAGAAAAGATGCGAAGAGTTCTTTGAAAAGACTACTACTAGAAATTCTGATGGAAGATACATAGTTAAACTGCCATTTAAAGAAGAAAACCCACAATGTTTTGAGGGCGAAACAGAAAAGCGAGCACTACAAAGATTTAAGTCGTTAGAAAAGAGATTAAGAAAAGATGAGAAGCTATATGAAGATTATAAGAACGTTATCAAAGATTACATAGAGCAAGGTCATATGGTTAAGGTATCTGATATAAATCATAGTCGTAAATCGTTTTATCTTCCTCATCACGCTGTGGTCAGAGAGGATAAAGAAACTACCAAGGTCAGATGTGTCTTCGACGCCTCGTGGAAGGGCTCGAATAATGTCTCACTTAATGATTGCCTTTTAATAGGTCCTAAACTACAGCAGGACTTGAGACATATTTTGATGAGATGGAGGCTTCACCCTTTCTGTATCGTAGCTGACATTGTACAAATGTACAGACAGATCATTGTACATGACGATGACACTGACTGCCAGCGGATCTGGTGGAGATTCAACCCCAACGAACCAGTTGAATGTTACAAATTGGTTAGACTCACCTTTGGTACCTCATGTGCACCGTATTTAGCTGTGAAATGTTTGCAACAGCTCGCCATAGATGAGCAATCTAAATATCCTACAGCATCTAGAATAACATTACAAGATTTCTACATGGAAGATTTGTTATCAGGGACAGAAACTGAGATAGAAATTATAGAGATTTACGAACAATTGAACAAGTTGATGGAAGCTGGTGGATTTAGTCTACAAAAATGGTGTACTAATTGTCAAGAGTTACTTAATCACATAAAAGCTAATATGCAGAGTTCGGATCAACCATTAGTTTTCAAAGAGAATGATATGATGAAGGTACTGGGTATATGTTTGTTTCGGTGCGACGGTGGTTGGTCGAAGCACCAGGGTCAACCACCCTTTGTCGACGGACGGGGGGGGGGGGGGGGACCAGGCCGTGGTATGCCTAGTGCTGGTTGCCGTCCATCCCGTGCACCCTGCCAATGCACGTACCGAAGCCGCGTTGTGTACCGTACTACGTCTCGCACTCGGTGAGGGGTGCGAGGGTAGCAGAGGGGTAGCCGACGTAGAGAATAAAATCCTTTTCTTGTCTTGAAGGGCTTCCAGGGCTAACTGCTTGCTTGTTGTAGTTGATGTAGTATTGCTCGAACTGGATGTAATTTTGCAAATTCGGCACTTGCTTAAGTACCCCCGGGCAATACCGCATCGACGACCGGGGTTTACCGACCCCAATTTGCCCTTAGGCAAGCCCTATTTTCACTATGAGTTAGCCCTTTCCGCCCTTATATTTATTTATCTTATAACCTTACATACATGTGTTATACCTTATCGCATGCCTTAAAACTAGCTCTATAATTATATATGAACCCTATTTCCCTAACCTTAATATCTACGGAGCTAACTTTAATTTATTGCTAAATTAACTACAAAAAACATTTTCGTTATCCTAAAAAACTTAATATCTAAAGAACCTTACTATATATAATTTTTTCCCTATTTTTCCCTAAACCTATATATTTATCCTTATCTATTTACATAAAATTATTTCAACAAAATCAACAAAAATAAAATGCTTTAACTAATCTTTGGTATTTATCACTATTGCGCGTTGATTACAATGTTGGAACAAAAATTCTGACAGTTTTGAGTATATGCATCAAATACCTAATACAGTTACGTCTGTTACTAAAAGGCAAGTTCTATCAGAAATAGCAAGGCTGTACGATCCTCTAGGCTGGATCGCACCTGTGATTGTCACTGCTAAAATATATATGCAGAAGTTATGGAAGTCCGGGTTATCTTGGGATGACGAAATCACATCTGATCTACTGAAGGAGTGGATTGGGTTTAAAGGAGATCTAATCAATGTAAAGAGAATCATAATTCCAAGAGAGCCTGTAGCCAACAGGCTTATCAGAAGGATTATGTTGAGTTACATGCTTTCACGAATGCGTCCCAAGCTGCTTATGCTGCGGCTATTTACATAAAAGTTACCGACGACATGGGCTCTGTCAAGGTACATCTAGTCACAGCTAGGACGAAAGTCGCACCCGTGGATAAAGAAATACCAATTCCAAGGTTGGAGCTATGTGCAGCTCTTCTTGCTGCTCAAATACTTTCTGAGGTGTCACAAGTTTTAAATATACCAAAGACCAATATATATGCTTGGTCTGATTCTACAGTAACCTTAGCATGGCTACGCGGTGAACCAAGTCGTTGGACAACGTTTGTTAGTAATCGTATGTCCGAGATTTTAACTACAATGGATCGAGAACAGTGGCATCATGTCAACACAAAGCACAATCTTGCTGACTGTGCTTCGTGAGGCATGCCTGCTAGCGAATTAATCAGTCATAATTTGTGGTGGCACGGGCCTGAATGGCTTAAGGATTCTCACAATTATGAACCAATCGATTCGATGAAATTCATTACTAGCGAGGAACAACGATCTGTCAAGGTGCTTACTGCCAGTGTTCAGATTCAGGAAGAATTTTTATGGACTAGGTTCTCGAAATTACAAAGGATGTTGCGTGTATTATCATACTGTAGAAGAGTTTTGCAATGGAAAGCATCAAGGGAAGTAAGAGAATTACCAGAAAATATCACACCTAACGAAATGGAAAAGATTTTATTAATTTGTATTAGAGAGACACAAAAATTACATTTTAAAGAGGACATTACACAACTAAGGACTAAAGAAACTGTTTTAAAATCAAGTAAACTGTTACACTATGCCCTGTTTTTGATGAAGATGATTTGTTAAGAGTCGGCGGGCGCATAGAGCACTCTCAAGAATGTTTTGAAAAGAAACATCCCATAATACTACCTGGTGCAAGTCACATCACAAAATTGATAATTTTGGATGCTCATGTGAAAACATTGCATGGAGGTCCTCTAGCAATGCTCAACTATTTAAGATCAAAGTACTGGATTTTGAGAGCAAAAGATAAGGTGAAAATATGTTATAGTGAGTGCATAACCTGTCTCAGATATTCACGGCAAAAGACCAACCCGTTTATGGGTCAACTACCAGCAGTAAGGCTCAAGCCGGAAAGAGCATTCAAATCGACCGGAGTAGATTTTACAGGTTTATTAAAATGAGATACGCACCCGGAAGAGGCTCACGAGCTTACAAAGGCTACATTTGTATTTTCATATGTATGGTCACCCGTGCGATGCATCTTGAAGCTGTATCAGATTTAACGTGAGAAGGTTTTATCGCAGCTTTTCGCCGATTTGTATCTAGACGAGGACACTGTAAGGATTTATATAGCGATAATGGGACCAATTTTGTTGGCGCCGACAAAGAGTTGAGAAATATGTTCAATAAGGCAATTTCGGATTTCCCTAAAGAAGTAAGTTTATTGTTAGCCAATGAAGGAACATCGTGGCACTACGTACCACCACAAGCCCCAAATTTTGGGGGCCTTTGGGAATCCGGGGTTCGTTCAACCAAAGCACATTTAAAAAGAGTCATAGGTGAAAGTACTCTCACCTATGAGGAACTTTCAACAGTGTTGTCTCAGATAGAAGCATGTCTGAATTCAAGACCTCTGTGTCAGTTGAGTGATAATCCAGAAGATCCACTGCCTTTGACACCGGGAAATTTTCTGGTGGGAGAACCATTGATTTCGATACCTGATCAAGACTATGACAAATTGAATGTGACAAATGTACAAAGATGGAAGTACATTCAGAAAATGTTGAGTGATTTTTGGAAGAGGTGGTCTACTGAGTACTTGATTACACTAAATCAGAGATTCAAGTGGAGAAATAAAGGAAAGGAACCAGAGATTGGAGATATGATCTGATTGCTTTGGAACAAACTAATTGGCGAAGCTCAGCTGAAGATATATGGGTATCAATCCCTCTAAAAAGATCTAGGCCAGCGGTTACATATAATATACATATTTGTGGTGTTTACCTTTGTAACGAGAACCATGGCCACTCATATAAAACTCAACTTACAAATTTCACAAATAATATTAATACCATTGTCTCTTCCCGACCGTTAGATAAGTTTATTATAATGGGTGACTTTAATTTCGGTAATTACGTCGAATGGTCTGAAGTACCTGATAGTAATGAGATGCAGTACGAGAATCTCAGTAATCAAACAGTTATAGATTTCTTTGATACTATGAATACGTGTAAGTTCTCGCAGTATAATAAACATCGTAATATTAATAATAGATTGTTAGATTTAATGTTCTCAAACGACTCGATTAAAATTAAAGAATGTTCAGATCCATTAGCAGTGCCAGTAGACACGCATCATAAGCCACTGTTGTTATGGGCAGACTTTGTACAAATTCACACTCTTCAAGACAAAGTTATAAAAAAATATCTTTTCAACAAAGGCGACTATGAAGCAATAAACAACACCTTACATGCAGTTAACTGGTGCCAATTATTACAGCCCGGTTCATTAGATGAAGCAGTTGACAAATTTTATAGAATACTGTACGACATTAGAGACAAATTTGTTCCCATAAAATCAGTAAAACACCAGCTCCATCCTAAATGGTACAGTGCAGCCTTAATAAAAACTTTAAAAGAGAAACAGCAGTTTCATCGCAAATACAAAACCTATGGCAACTTAGCAGACTATCATACGTTTTCATTCTTACGCCATAAAGTAGTAGAGCTAGAAAAGGTATGCTTCAATAACTATATGGATAAAGTCGAATCATCCATAGCATCAAACCCTAAATCTTTTTGGTCCTATATAAAAAGCAAGACAAACAGTAGCAGTTTTCCAAATATTATGCATCTTAATAATTTAACAGCTGAAACAGGGGAGGAAATCAGCAATTTATTTGCTGATTACTTTCAGTCTACTTATCAGGAGCTAGTTACTGAGGATAGTGACCCTAATAATGAAATAGATTTGGGCTCTAGTGCTTTAGTTAGTACAATAGACATACAGCCAGATAAGGTCCTACGTTTACTGAAATCACTCGATCTAACGAAATCTGGTGGCCCAGACTTTATTCCACCTCTATACATCGTAAAGTGTGCTCAAAACCTTGTTGCCCCGATCTGCATCCTCTTTAGATGATCTGTGATGGAAGGGGAAGTCCCTAAAATCTGGAAATCTACATTTGTTACCCCTATATTCAAAAACGGCGACAAATCCAATATTGCGAACTATAGGCCGATATCCAAACTTTGCCTTTTCTCCAAAGTATTGGAAAAGTTGGTACACTCAGCTGTATATACAGGCCTGGCTAGCAGTCTCGGTAAAGACCAACATGGATTTATGCAAAATCGGTCAACTACCTCCAACTTAGTACTATTTAATGAATATCTTACAGACTTTATGGATAAAGGGGCGCAAGTTGACGTGGTCTACACAGCTTATAGTAAATATTTTGATCGAATAGACCATCGGATATTCTTGCGCAAACTTAGGTATTCCGGAATTCATGGCGATTTATTTCGGTGGTTTTCTTCCTCTGTACGAAATCGAACTCAAAGAGTAGTATTACATGGAAACGCATCGTTATGGAAATTAATACCTTCCGGGGTACCACAAGGATCCATCCTTGGTCCCCTGCTTTTTAATATTTTTATTGCTGATGTGACACTTTGCTTTAGAAATTCTATAATTCTGTTATATGCCGATGACATGAAAATATTAAGACTTGTACGTAATAATGTAGATACTCTTCTACTCCAAGAAGATTTAGATCGTTTTTTGGAATACTGTAGTCTTAAAAGACTACAACTGAATGTATCAAAATGTTATACCTTTTCAAAGCAAAAAAGTACCATAAATTGTGACTATACTTTCTATAATAACATAATTAGCAGAGTGAATGTTATCAAAGACTTGGGTGTCCTGCACGACAGCAAACTTATTTTCGATAACCATATAAACCTTATCATTAACAGGGCAGCTAAGTCTTTGGGATTCATAATGAGAGCTACAACATATTTTCGATCTTTAAAATCATTAAAAGTTCTTTACTGCTCATTAGTTCGAAGTCATCTTGAATATGCATCTCAAGTTTGGAATCCGAAATATAGCATATATATAAACAGATTAGAACAAATTCAAAAGAAATTTTTAAGATACCTAGATTACCGGGCACAACGATCATCTAACAACTACTACGATCGTTGTAAAAAATATCATTTTTTACCTCTAAATTCCAGGCGCAATATAAGTGATATATGTTTCCTGATGAAGTTGGCTAGAGGTGAGATTGATTGTCCAGATATGATCTCAAAAGTATCATTACAGACTAATCAACTTGGCCTTAGGCAGAGAGGATTACTCCACACACCTATCGTAAATAGCAACTACAGACAAAATTCGTTTATCATACGAAGCTCAAATTCCTTCAATGAAATAGTAGTAGATTCAAAACTCGACTTGTATTGCAGTCCCATAAATTCTGTTAAGCGCAATTTGGCAAAAAATTTCTTCGATGCAATAAATAGTTAAAAATTTGTTACAATAATATCCCTTAATATTGTGTATGCACATGTCTTTTGTTTTTATGTTTTTATGTCTTTTTTATATGTTCTTTTTTTTTCTACCAATAGGCGGAGGCTTATTATCAGCATTTTTTTTTAATACTATTGTTTCTATATTTTGTATTTATTAGACTGTAAGCCTTCCTAAAATAAAATAAAATAAAATAGTTATCATCAATGACCACAATATGCCTCCAGCCAAATGGTTGCTTGGTACGATTACTGAGAAGTATCCTGGAAAAGACAACATCACTCGGGTCGTTGAAATCAAAACCAAGAATGGTCATATGAAGCGACCTGTGAATAAATTGTACTTCTTACCTTTAAGTTCTTAGAGTGGTTATTGCATTGTATTCAATTTATTGTGTCACGGCGGGCGGCCATCAAAATTTGTAATTTGCTTATTTTTTATTTCGAAGTATGTATAGAAGAACAAGTTGTTGGCGGGCGGTGTATGTCTAAATTGTTTTATATATCAATATTTAAGTTCAGTTTTACCAATATATGTGGAAGAATTAACGTGTTTAGTTTTGTTAATGTACTAAGAAATGGCGCCACCGTCGTTCTGCATCGCGATATGGTTTATGTATCGTGTAGTTACTTGTATTATTTGATTTTGTCACTAAAGAGTTCTTACGTGTTTGCATTTCAAGTGCGAGTGTTTGAGTTTTTTATCCCTGTATATAGTGAATTGTGCAGTGTTAACAAGTCGTGTATAATTAAATAGACCGCGAGGCGTATTAATACATATTAACTTCTGTGAAGGGACATTGATTTTAAATTGATTATACGCCCTTGACAAATCTAATTTACTGTACTGGATTCCGTGGTGAAGTTTAGTAAATAAATCTTGAACCGATGGTATATTATCGATATATTATGGCATGATGGTAACCGATATTTCTCTACAAGAAGTTGTTTGTTAATTGTTTGTGAATAATCGGCACAGATTCGAACACTACCGTCACTTTTTAGTACGGGCACTATCGGCGATGCGTAACAGAATGTTTGACCGGTACCAAGATGCCTAACGACTCCAACGGATGCAATTCGGCATTTACTTTTTCTTTTAAGGCGTATGGTACGGGTCGTGACTTCATAAAAACGAGTTTGGCATCTGACTTCAACGGCAAATCTATTTCATATTTATTAAAACAGCCTAATTGATTTGAGAATAATTTTGGATATAATTTTATTAACTCCGACAAAACTTCTTTATTGCTCTTACAATAAGCAAGCGTTGAGATTAGTTGTAACTTAAATACTCGCATGAAGTCTCGACCCAATAAGGGGGACCCGTATCTTTTATTACATAAATACACAGTGGGGCTGTGCGAATTAAGTATTTAACTGTTACGGTAATCGTTCTCAAAACGGACATGTTAGCACCATCGTAAGAAAAAAGCCGCTTTGAGGGTGGTGATAATGAAACATTTGAGAAATTATTTTTATAGGTTTTCTCAGATATTACGGATACTGGAGAACCGCTATCAATTTCACATTTTAAATTCCTACCACCTAGACACACCGACTCAATTAACGGCTCCCCGTCGGGGCAACTAATATTGTGCAAAAACTTACCATCATCGCCTTCGTCATCGCCATTACCTTCCTCCAGGTACCTCACTCGTGGGTTACTGGGGCACATTTTGCGTAGATGACCTTTACGATTACACTTTTTACATCTATAATTAGAAAACCGACACTCTTTAGCCGTATGATTTTTATAACCACACACTGAACACTTTTCACCGACTGGTAGCACTTTCCTACCAACCCCAACAGAACTTCCGAGATCCATGTTATTCACGCCGTCGGCTGTCGACGAAGACCCTGCCGCAGCAGCGGTGCGTGCACAGCGAACTTCTTCCGCCAGGTTCACAGCCTTCCCTAGGGTCAGCTCGCCGATCTCCTGCACAAACAGTTTCTCCTTCTCGGGACCTGGTAGTATTCCCATGACAAACTTGTCTAGAAGGGCATCTTCAATGTTTTTAAAACCGCAGTGAGCAGCCAGTCCTCTCGGTCGAGCAGCCCATTGGGAGTGGGTTTCACCATTTAATTGTATGGCTTCGTAAAACTTATGCCTTTCCGCAAAGCCGCATCGCCTTGTCGTGAAATGCTCCGTTAATTTTCCCACTATGCTACTATAATTTTTTGTTACCAGGTCATCTGGTAATACTAAATTGCTGGCCAGTTGGTATGTGCTCTCTGAGAGTGCGCTGAGTAACACCGCCTTCCTTTTGACTGCTGCATTGTCCGACTCTTCGTCCAGATTGTTTGCGATGAAACACTCCTCCAAACGACTTTTATAAGTGTTCCAGTCTTGTCCATGATGGTCAAAACTGGATAAAACTCCAATAGTTGAAGCCAGACCCAAAATTTTTTTTTCTTAACGCCGAATATGTGGGTAGATCGTCACCACTGCTAAGTACGGAGCGGGCGCGTGTGAGTCAAACTCGAGCTTGTAATGCACTGCTTTATTTTTAAAATATTCTTAGCCTAATACGTACATACATAACAAGAACCATTAACAATTACGAGTACAGCTTCAACATCATTTGATAAAATATTTTTAGATATTATGGGACCAATAGATAAAGACGATCAAGGCTATTGTTATGTACTTACGTTACAATGTGAGTTAAGTAAATATGTAGAAGCGTATCCATGGAAAACTAAATCTACTTTAGAAGTTGCCAAAACATTTTGCGAAAACTTTGTTCTTCGTTATGGTATACCTAGAGAAGCAAGCGATAGAGGTACAGAATTTGTTTCTAATATAATGTCAGAATTATGTAAAATATTAGGCATAACTCAAACAATAGCTACGGCATACCACTATCAAAGTAATGGTTCATTAGAAAATACTCATAAAATGTTAGGAGCATATTTACGAATTCAAACAAATAACCACCCATCATCGTGGAGCTCATGGTTGCAGTATTGGTGTTTTTCTTTTAATAATGCTGTACACCTCGAAACTAAATATACACCTTATGAGTTAGTGTTAGGACAAGTGTGTAGACTACCTAATAACTTATGTAGTATTGTAAAACCATTATACAATTTTGATAATTATGTTTTACAATATAAGTATAGAATTCAAGAAGCCCAGAAAGATGCTCGTAATAATTTAATTTTAAGTAAATATGCAAGAAAACGCATGTTTAAGTAAATATGTCGCAAATTCGACAATAATGATGGTTCCTCGCAGCGACAAAGAAGACTTAAAAGAAGACGTCTTAGGCAATTAATTAATAAGTATTTGATTTCTTAGTTTTACATTTTTAACAATGTCTTCAGAGCGAGGCTGACCTACAAAACAATAAATTATTGTTACTAACATACTGTTGATAATTATTTTACTTACTTTGCACCACCCTTTCCAATCTTTTTGTGCACCGTCACCTTGGGAGTTTAAGCTAAGGGCTATTTCTTCCCACATCCTTAGGGGAAATTCCCTTCCTTGAGCAGTTTTATTGTGGCCCAAAGCAATATCCCTCGGCCTGTTTAAGAACTCCCAAAGTAACTCAAGTTGGCCATAGCTAACTCTTCGTCGCGAGGGTTCACTGCATTTAAAAAAACCACTGGAAATATTTCACTAACGTAAGCATTAAGTGGTTCGCTTGGGGTTTTGAATGTAATTGATGCCCCTAATACTATGTGCCATTATATTTCACAATGTATTTGTGACTGAATATTAACACAAACACCATTTAACAATACTTACACCATTATAAACTGTTTATATTTAGAAAACACACACTGAAACTTTTTACACAAAATCAAAATAAGCGCGCTTTTAAAATACCAATTTCCAGTCAACAACTGATGACAGGTACGAGTGCATTCTAAAACTAAGATAACAGCACCTTTCAAAAGTATTTAAATAATTAAGCATAGTTATATGAAAACAGACATTCTTGGCCGAAAAAACATTACAAAACTACATCTTTACCAAGTTAAATACTATTTGTATGTATTAGTCATAATAAAGGATTAAAATGTTCGAAGAAAATAGCCGTAAACTTACCGAAATATCTTCTAGATTTAATTTCGGAACGCAACTCCCAGAGCAAGCAACATAGCTTCGCCGTATAGCGGTATCCCTTACTAACATTGCGAGGCAAATACAGACCAGAGACATATTTCGTTCATTCTTCTGAGGATTAGCGATCCAAACGCGACCGTGTTAAAATTAGGTGATGGTACGATAAATAAGCGATCCAGTTTAGGTACCTAAACTGTGTATTGTGTATCTATTGCCTTTTTCCTGCACCACCTATTTCGCCTGATTCAATCTCTGTTATTTAGGTTGCCTGGAAGAGATCGCTTGAGCGATAAGGCCGCCTGTTGTATTGCCTAGAAAATATTGTAAACATGGACTGTTTTTGTAATTGTATATTTTGGTGTACAATAAAGTGTTATCTATCTATCTATCTAAACTGAATTGCATCGGAATTGAATCGCTAGCTGAAAGTTGATGGTAGGACTGCACATGTCTATATAAAATCTCATACATACACACATACATAACTTCACACCAGGTCCCTTGCGGGGTAGGCACGAACAACAGAGCGCCATACAGGCTTATTCTTACACACTTCACTTGCTTCTTTGACATTCATAGCTCTTGTCATGCACGCTCGTCTGTTCTTAAGGCTCCTGACATCACCTTCTGCTAGTACACGATCAATTTGATCATGGAAGGTGTGTAGTGGCCTTCCGCGACTTTTGCATCCATCCACTTTTGCATTGTATATCTGTTGAGTCATTCTTTCATCATACATTCTTTCCACATGCCCGAACCACCAGAGCATTCCTTTCCTTAACTTCACCCCGACACTCTCTTTCAGACCAACTCTCTTTCTTACTTCGGTATTACGAACGCGGTCCGCGAGCGTCACTCTGCAGATTTTGCGCAGTGCTCTCATCTCGACCGCGTTTACGCTACTTTCATGCTCTCTATTCCATACCCAATTCTCGCTTTTGTACGTTAGCGTAGGTACCAGCACCGCGTTATGTATGCCAAGCTGGGCCTTCTGGCTGAGGTTCTTAGTGCCTAGAAATTTTACCTAACGCTCCATTCACACTATTCCCCAAATTTACTCTTCTTTCTATGTCAGCGGTGTAACCTTCCATCCCTGCTAAAAGCACATCCAAGATATACAAATTCATTCACTTGTTCCAGCATAACATGCAAGGATAATGGTCGATCCATTATCTCGATCCATTATCCCTGCATTCGTTCTGGTTTCTGCTCTTTCAAACACCACAACCTTTGTTTTGTTCGCATTCAAATATAAGTCTCTCGCCTGACAGTCATCTTTCATCATTGTGACTAGTGTTTGCAGTTCTGATAGCGATTCGGCTAAAAGCACGGCATCATTCGCATACAGCAAAGTGATAACAACTAGATCACCCATTCTCACCCCAACATCCATCAATCTTAATCTCTGGAGACAATTGTCCAGATTAGGATAGGATGAACAGCAAAGCCGACAACACGCAGCCCTGCCGGACGCCAATGTTGACGTCAAACCAGGGCCACAGGCTGCCGTCCACCCACATGTTCAATCAAATCAAAATCAAATTACAATCCTGTCAAATGTTTTCTCTAGATCCACAAAACCGTAGAAAACCTTCCGGCCCATAGCCAGCTGCTTCTCCACGGTATTGCGGAAAAAGAAAACATGATCCATACATCCCCTTCCATTTCTGAAGCCTCCTTGTGCATCCCACTGTGATGTGTGGGCTATTGAAAGGAAACAAGTGTTCTCGCCGACGATCGTTTATTAACTGTACTTACTACCTAATACAAAATACATTGTTATAACCTACACTACAACTAAAGTAACTTACACACACTACACCTTCGGGGGTGAAATAGAAAAAAAAATGGAATTACATTTTTTTTCGTCATGTAAAAAGAACAAAAAATTAAGTTTAATGCTCACACCATGTTATTTAAATTTAAATGTCATGATATGTAAATTCTATGTACTAATTCTATTTTGTTATCTTTTAATAATTTTACATTAGGTCCGCAATCTTCTACAATACTATAAGGTCCGTGAAACACTTTGTCCATTTTTGTTCCGATCTCATTTTTTAATAAAATTAAATCGTCTTTTCCGTATACAGTTGATTTACTGTTCTTATCATACGTACATTTTCGTTTTATCTTATCTGCAATTAACTTTTCTCTTGCATCCTTATTTGCTAATTGTAACCTATACCTTAACTCTAATGCATAACTATCGATATTGTATATCGGCTCTACAACATTACTTGTTAGCCTAGTAGGAACATTACATTTTTTCCCAAAGACAAGTTCATACGGTGCATATGTGGTTGATGTATGCACGGTATTATTATATGCAAAAGTCCAAAACGGTAACCAATATCCCCAGGATCCCGTGTTTTCATCGCATTGTATACGTAAAAAGTTACGTAGGCTTTTGTGTAAATTTTCCAGTGCACTTAACGACTGATGGTGATAAGCCGTGGATGTTTGTTTATCTATGTTCAGAAGTTTACATACCTCATTCATGGTGGATGACACGAACTCGGTTCCTCGGTCGGTTGCAATCGCCTTGGGAATTCCGTATCTTAACACAATATTACTTACAAATGCTTTTGCGACTGTTATCGTATCCTTTGAAGGTATTGGGTATGCTTCCACGTATTTGCTCAATTCACATTGAATAGTCAGGATAGTCAGTAAATATTACCTGCATCGTCCTTGTCTATTGGACCTATAAGATCTAAGTAAATCTTATCGAACGCTGACTCAGCTGTTGAAGTGATAATTATCGGTTCCTTCGTGCTAGGTGTATGTTTCATTATCTGACACTTAGAACAATTTTTAACGAATTCCCTAACATCATATTCAAGTTTTGGCCAAAAATACTTTCTTTTAATATTGTTTACCATTCTTCGAACACCCGCGTGTCCGCTAGTTGGTAGCAAATGATAATCTTGTAATATAAACGTTTTTTCATCTTTGTCTACAACTTTCTTTACGCCTTCAATTATTAGAACACGTGGTCCGGACCATTCATTTCGGCTATATATTTCGCTTATTAATTATTTTATAAATAATATATTGCTATCTTCTTTTACTATGCATAGTACTTTCATTTTAATATTTTCGCAAAAATATCTTAGTTCATTTACAAATACGTCTCGCGTGAAATGTAATTTAAACCTAAGATTAATATATAACGTTTGTTCACTCGGTGCAAACGCAAAACATTTTTCTTCGTATGTTATTTTATCTTTCTTTCTTAGTTTGTCTAATTCTTTATTGCTTCTGAAAACTAAGTCTATGGTATCGTTCGGTTTCCGTAATATCTCTGCAACTCGAGGGTGATCAATCCTTTTGTCTGCCGATATATTAGGGTCACTTGGTATACCATAGCTTAAATTTTCCAATCTTTTCTTCTGTGCTCTAGTCATTACATTAATACTTTGATTACTCATATCCTTTAATTCATCTGATGTCAAAGTAATTCTTGACAAAGCATCTGCCACAACATTTTCCTTTCCTTTTACGTGAACAATATTGAAATCGTATTCTTCCAGTGTTAAACGAAATTTTAAAAGTCTACTAGATGGGTCTTTCATCCCAAATAAATAAATTAAAGGCTTGTGATCAGTTTTAATTGTAAATTTTCTGCCATATAGGTATGGTCTGAAGTACTTAATACTCCACACTATCGCTAATAACTCTTTCTGTATGATTGGGTAATTTAATTCTGCTTTATTTAATGGCCTGCTTGTATACGCTACTGGTTTTATATTTCTATTACATAATACTGAACCTATTGCTTTTCCTGAAGCGTCTGTTTGTAAGATAAATTCATTGTCCTTGTCAAAATTTGGATACTGTAAAATAGGTGGTGTAATTAATTTATTTTTCAATTCATTAAACGCTATATCGCATTCTTTGGACCACACAAACAGTTGATGTTTTTTACATAAGTTATTTAAGGGAATTGTTATCTCTGCAAATGATGGAATAAACTTCCGGTAGTAATTACAAAATGCTACGAATCTTCTAACCTCATCAGCGTTTTTTGGCACTGGATAATTTTGCAAAGTTCTAGTTTTTTCTGGGTCTGGCAAAACTCCTTCAGCTGATACTACGTGTCCAAGATAGAGAATATTTTTCTTTAAAAAGTCACACTTTGTTGGGTTAAGTTTTAAATTTACTTTTCGGAATCGTTCAAAAACTGAAATTAAATTCTTATTATGTGTCTCTAAGTTCCTGCCAAAGACAATGACGTCATCACAGTACACAAAACATTTTTCGTATGTTAGTCCTGAAAGTGCTACTGACATTATTCTTGAGAAAGCACTTGGGCTTATTTTAAGTCCCATAGGCAATCTCTTCATTTGATATTGGCCAGTGTTAGTAGTGAATGCTGTTACTTTTCTGCTTTCGGGATCTAGAGTAACTTGATAAACACCTTGGTTCAAGTCTAAATGAGTAAAATAAATGCTCCTTGATAGTGCGTCCAGTATGTCTGTCATGTTTGGTAACGGGAATTTGTCATCCTGTATATTTTCATTAACCTTTCTAAAATCTATTACCAATCTCTACTTTTTATTGCCATTTTCATCTACTTTCTTTGGTACTAGGACTCGACCACTCGCTATTCGACTCTTCGATAATATCCTCTCGTATCATTTTATCAATATGTTTTTAATCTCTGGTTTTAAAGATTGTGGTACCCTGTAGGGTTTCGTATAAATTGGCTTGACATTTGGTTTCAAAGTAATTGATTGATTCATAATATTTGTTGTTGTTAATGTATCTCCTTCTAAATAAAAAATATCACAATATTTAGCACAAATTATCTCTATTGATTTTTGTTCTTACAACCCTAAATAATTTAAATTTAATTGAGGTAGTAATTTTTTCACTCTTTCTACATCCGATTTTGATTTTCCGATTTTACACTGCTCGAAATTGTTTAATACATCTACACTTGGTTCAAATATTGGTTGGTAACTTAACATCTTGCTCACTAGTGTTCAGAATTTGTACTGGAATTTTATTGTTTTTCGATCTAACTATACCTCCTGCCAAAAATAAATTTTCTGTTAACTGCTTAGAGCTTACCACAAGATCTGTTTGTTCATTATAATTGCAATTCAAAAAATGTATTGACTCACTACGTGCTGGAATATTTAAATAAGTCTCAAAATCGCTACTCTTATGAATTTGTACCACGCTCTCTCTACCATTTCTTAGTAATGTTAACATGTTATTTGATAAGTCAATGTTCGCGAAGTTCGTTCTCAGGAAATCTAATCCGATAATTCCGTCGACTCGGCATGGTAATGAATCGAATAAGTAGAACCTGTGACAAAACAAGTCTCCGCTCTCTAACATTAATGTTATGTCAGCAAAGTAATTCACGCTAACTTGACCACCGATGCCGTTTATAATAACATCGCTTTTGTTTATAGTTACGTTCTCGGGTATCACCCTTCTATGTAATACTGATAAAGTTGCTCCGGTGTCCAACAAAAGATTATATGTAATTCGCATGTCCCTATTAACAATGTAGGATATGCAATTTTCGCGATTTTGGTTTTATTTCACTAGTGACCCTAAAAAAGCATTGTTTTTCAATAGCAGCAACAAAAATGTAATTTTTCCTCATAGTTTTTAAAATAGCCACATTAACAATGTCGTATATGATATCATTTCCCATTAACAATGACGAATGTTAACTCTCGACATTATTAGCGGGGCGCGAGGGGGGTATGCGCAGGCGCATGTGCCAGTACGGACTGTAGCCGCAGACGTTCGATCACCACGGCGGCCGCTCACAAATGATCGGCAAACGCGTAGCGCGTTGCCCCTGTCGGGCCTCACGTGTTTACCTCCGCGCACACCTCGCTTCACCTCACCGCGACACTCGAGTACGCGTATTATTATTATTAAATATTATATTTTGTTTAGCAGCTAAGTGTGTGCTCTATTGTAAAATGTTAATCGGTATTTTTACCAAATAAATATGCATTCCTGAACTGCAATTCTAACACACAACATTGTTTCACTTCTACCTGAAGGCCTCTAAAGTGGTGACCCCGCAAGAAAACCACCTTCTGAAAAAAGGATCATCTCGAAACAAAATTCCTGCAGGATAGAAAACTCTGCTCGTCTGTTTAGCCGATCAAGCTCAGACAATATGGAAGATTGCAGTAAAGCAGCAGCAGCCAGCCATGAACTGAAGGAAGTATCCGGCCTCGCTTTGACACCAAGAATTCCACCACTCTGGCGCGACAGATTAAGGCTATGGTTTGTCCAGTTTGAAGCCATCGTCTCGGCACAGAAAAAAGGCGACAAGGCGATGCATGAACTCGTCGTTGGACAACTGGAACGACAGGATATCGACGAAATAAGTGACATTTTACTAAACCCACCCGCTGACAACAAATACGACACCATCAAGAAGAGACTCCTCAACGTATACGAAGAATCTGAACACAGGCAACTACAGCGACTAATCTCTGAAGTGGAACTTGGAGAATTGAAGCCATCACAATTACTAAGGCGTATGCAACATCTAGCTGGCAACAAAGTGTCTGAAACAGCGCTCCGCCTAATGTGGATCAGTCACCTGCCACCAGCAGCCCGTGCAGTACTGGCCATCAGTGAAAATATTGCCAAGCAGTCTCAACTTAGTGAGCTTGCTTTGGTGGCCGACAAAGTCGTCGAAAACTCCACACCAACAAACCCGATCTTCGCAGTCACTACAAGAGCGACGTCACCGCCACAGCCACAATCACCTACGAATGCATTCAGCGAGCTTCACTCATAAATCGACTGCCTCACCCAAGAAATAGCTGAGCTGAAGACTAATCAACACCGAACGAGACCTTTCTATCGTAACTCATCAAGATCACGTTCCCGAGAGCGATACAATCAGAACCATCCCAGCCAAACTATCTGCTATTATCATCGTAGATTTGGAAATGCAGCCAGAAAATGCACACATCCCTGCAATTACCAGAAACCGGCGGAAAACTAAGCCCAGCGTTGGATGCGGCGGAATCCGACGCCCACATTACTTCTCACCGCCTATTCGTCTATGACCGCAAATCACGGCTATCTTTTCTCATCGATACCGGTGCAAACGTATCGGTACTACCGCGGTTCGGCAACATCAAAGCCAAGCTTACGAACTTTTCACTATATGCCGCCAACAACACAGTTATTCCAACATATGGCGAAAAGACATTGGAGCTGGATTTGAAACTGCGTCGGCCTTACAAGTGGAAATTTATCATCGCAGCAGTGAGCAAGCCCATTATCGGAGCCGATTTTTTGAAGCACCACAAGCTACTCGTCGATGTTGCAAGCCGATGCCTTATTGATAAGGTGACAAACCTCTCAGCACAGGCACCAATAGTCAACGCAACGGAACCCACAATACGCAGCATCGACGTGGAACAAAAATACCATCGCATACTAGCCGCTTTCCCCGACATTACTCGCCCATCGTGCTTCAAAGAAACACCAAAACACAACGTTGAACACTACATAGAAACGAATGGCTCACCACTCCACTGCCGCACTCGTCCACTTGCACCGCACCGCTACATGGCCGTCAAAAAAGAATTTGAAGATATGATGCAGCAAGGCCTATGTCGTCCCAGCAAGAGTCCATGGTCAAGCCCACTACACGTGGTACCTAAGAAAAATGGGGATTTACGTGTATGCGGCGACTACAGACGTCTCAACGCAGTTACTATAGACGACCGATACCCCGTACCACGACTTTCACGTACAATCAACAAACTTAGAGCATGATCAGTTCTCTAACATTTTGCTTTGAACGGCTAATAACGTATCAATACTCACGCACACACTCTCAAATTTCAAATACACCAATCAGGACGTTTCGAAAATTTTAAAATTATATGGAACAATGGCCTCTGTTTAGTTGTAATTTGCACTTGGCCAATTGACGACGCGCTTTTATTGTTTTCTACTCTGCTCACGACTCTCTTTGTTTACGGACTTCGATTTTATTGCCTTCTTGTTGACCTGTGCCTGTTTTCTGGATAATTGTTTGATATATCTTTAGTTGACCTGTGCTGTGTATTATTGGACTTAAACATGAACCGGAATTTATCAAGAGATGAACGAAACCATATTTTGGTTCTACATAGTCAAGGACTTAACATTTCACAAATTTCACGGGAACTGAATGTTACGGTGAGTTTCATTATATTTAATTCAGTAGTGAACACTACTATAATGAATAACAGTTTTTTTTTTAAATAAATTAATATATTTGTATCCGTAAATAAGTAGGAAGTTAGAAGAGCTGCATTTTTATAATCTTTAATACTATTTGTTTATACAAAAATATTCCCTTTGATATTATACCATTTATAATTATATTAGAAAATTATTTTCCTATGGAGCTTTTACATTCAGACAAGCCGTCTGTGAATTTTTTTGGAAATTGGCTCGTTGGAAACATCTTTTATCTTATTGCGCAAGTTTTATTACTATGTTTTTCTTTAATATTAGACCATGATAATTGTAACACACACATTAAGTCAGAAATCTGTCTAAGTGATGTTTCCTGGACAGGATTCGAACTCAAGTCATTTAAAAGAAGAGCTGACATTTAAAACTGTTAACAGCCAAAATACCATAGCTTGCATATGATATAAATTCAATTAATTAATGTAATTTAAATGTAGATAAAATGATATATTAATAATATGGCTATTATAAAACATCAGGACTGTAATAATACACGAACTCATTGAAAACTAAGTAAATTGGAAATAATCAATAAAAAAATATTTTTCTGAACTTATGATATTTACGATTATGATTTCCCGGTCGCTCAGCAGTTAATGTTATTTATTATTTAGATTATTTGTGAAGGATATTAAAGTATATTACTAAATAAAATCAAATGTCTTTTAGTATTTCCGATATTTTATTATATACTATATATTTTGATTAGGTATAAATTTTAAATTAAATTTCTTTTATATTTGCAGAGAAATACGGCCCGTTTATGGATTCGACGGGATGCTGATGAAGGCTTTATTAGCGACCGACCACGAGCACGACCTCCACGCATACTCACGAATGACCGTGTCGCGCATATATTAAATGTATACCAACAAGACCCTTTTGCGAGGACATCCACATTTGCAGAATTATATGACTGCACTACACAATCTATTAGAAATACATTACATCGTGCTGGAGTGCATCATAGGCGACCGGCTAAAAAGATCATATTAAATGTGCAACATAAAGAAGCCAGAGTGCGTTTTACCCGGGAATTCCGCGATTTTGACTTTTCACACGCCGTATTTTCCGACGAAAAATATTTGGTTTTTGGAAATTTAATGTTTTTTATCTAAAATACGAAACCCTACTCTCCATAGATCACTACGTGTATTTAAAATATTTAATATTTATTACATATGTTCATGACTATCCATAACATTTTATTAAGTCAGTAGTCAGTGTAACTTCCTGGTTTATCAAAGTAAAAAAGTCCACTATTTCTTTTCATTAAACATAATTGACAAATAAACCATTTATCATCTTAATATTCTTCTTAAATAGTCTTAAACAGTCTAGAAACATTTATAGGGAAACTAACAGTATACCTGACACGCTTGTCCAATATTATTGGCGGGTTCGACACAAGACTATTGATGTCTAAAGTTTTATTACGATTTTTACTGTGACCGTTAACACGTGGCAATAGTAACAATGGCAATTGGGGTCATGTCAGAAGCGTGCTCGTCGCGATCCCCGCTGGCCCAGAGGGCCACAATTCTGACCGAGATTCACCTGACTGCAGAGCATGATAGGGCGTCCCCCGCAGGCGACGCTCACCGATGCGCCCCCGTCGGTGTGGACTCTTGCGCATGCGGCGAAGGGGGCCGCCACCCTTCACGCAGCGCCAAACCTGGCGGGTCGAGAGGAGCAGAGTGCCGTATAGGCACGTGGAATGTGAGAGGTGGAATGAAAGATAAGATGGACGAAATGATTGATATAATGAATGAGAGAAGCCTGGATGCCTTATGTCTGACAGAGACAAAGCGGAAGGGGTGTGACGTCGATGACCTCCCCGATGGCATGCTTGCTCTGTGGTCCGGCGTGGACCTGGACAAGCGTGCAAGTGGGGGGGTAGGCGTCGTACTCTCATCCCGCTTTGTGTCTGGAGTGAAAGACTATTGTCTGGTGAACCCGAGACTTCTTTGGGTCCGTCTAAAACTGGGGATCACGCGAGTTTTTCTGGTCGCAGCTTATGCTCCCGTAAGCTCAGCGGATCCCCAAGAACTCGAGAAGTTTTGGGAGTCTGTGAGAGAAATTCTGGATCTGGCTGAAGGGAACGAAAGACTAATTATGTGTGGTGATCTTAATGGCTGGGTGGGGACCAAACGAGACGGCTTTGAGGCTGTCCTTGGACCCTATGGCGACAAGAGAGCGAACGATGCTGGTAAGCCAATCATAGACGTATGCATGGAAAGAAACTTGCTTGTGTCGAACACCTTATTCCATCATAAGGATATCCACACGTATACATGGAGAATGAATGAACAGAAAAGTATGATTGATCTGATTTTAATAGATAGTCGCCTCCGAAACACAATAATGGATACAAGAGCCTACAGAGGCCCCACTCTTGGAACGGACCACTACCTGGTGATAAGCCGGTTTGTGGGTCTTTTCAAGAAGTGGAGGCACTGGCGAGAGCGTACCAATTTCGGGGAGCTTGAAAGAATAAGATGTGAAAAATTGGAAGATGTTAGTGTAAGGAGTATGTATGCGCGCCTAGTCGAAGAAAGGCTTGCAAAAGCGGACTTTTCCGACTTAGATGTGGATAATGACTGGGATAGTATGAAAGAAAGTATAGTGGAAAGCGCAAAAGAAGCATGTGGATGCGCAAAGAGGCATATAACAACGAAAGGAGACGAATGGTGGGACGCGGATGTTAAATCTAGCGTAGAGAGAAAGAGAAAAGCCTGGCTGGATTATATTGCATCTTTGCATCAGAATGACAGCATGAAAGAGATGAAGAAAGAAATGTATCGCCTCTGCAAGAATGAAACCAAAGCTTTAGTGAAAGAGAAGCGTGAAAGAATAAAATTGAAAGAAGAAGAGAAGCTGACGGAGAACTTCGAGGCAAATACCAAACTCTTTTGGAGAGAGGTTAAGAAGTCTCGGGGATTTTCGTCAGCTTCCAGAATGGAAAGAATTAAAACTAAAGCAGGGGACATTCTTGCTAACCCACAAGAGGTTTTAGCGCGATGGAGTGAATATTTTAGAGAAATGTATGATACTATCCCGGATGCTGGCACCACGACTGAGTCTGTGACTGACTTCGAGGAGTCAGCATCCGAGATCACTTTGGAAGAGATCGAATGGTCGATAAGAAGTCTGAAAAATGGAAAGGCAGCAGGAATCGATAGTGTGTCTGCTGAGATGATCAAATATGGTGGCACCTGCGTCCGGGACGCTTTCCTGTCCTTATGCAACTTGTGCTGGAGGACGGGAAAGGTTCCCAACGACTGGAGGCGCGCTGTCATCGTGCCCTTGCATAAAGGCAAGGGGTCACGTATGGAGTGCGCCAGCTACAGGGCCATCAGTTTGATCAGCACAGCATCTAAAGTGTATGCGAAAATTGTTGAAAGGAGAATGAGAGTGGTGTCCGATGGATTACTGTGGGATGCACAAGGAGGCTTCAGAAATGGAAGGGGATGTATGGATCAAGTTTTCTCGCTCCGCAATATCGTGGAGAAGCAGCTGGCTACGGGCCGGAAGGTTTTCTGCGGTTTTGTGGATCTAGAGAAAGCATTTGACAGGGTTGTGCGGAAGGACCTCTGGGACATATTGCCCGGATATGGGATTGATGGCCATTTGCTGCGTGCTGTACAGTCCACTTACGAGGACTGTATGGCATGCGTGCGGGTGGACGGCAGCCTGTCGCCCTGGTTTGACGTCAATATTGGCGTCCGGCAGGGCTGCGTGCTGTCGGCTTTGCTGTTTGTCCTATATCTGGACAATTGTCTCCAGAGATTAAGATTGATGGATGTTGGGGTGCGGATGGGTGATATAGTTGTTAGCAGCTTGCTTTATGCGGATGATGCCGTGCTTTTAGCCGAATCGCCATCAGAACTGCAAACACTAGTCACAATGATGAAAGATGACTGTCAGGCGAGAGGCTTACGTTTGAATGCGAAGAAAACAAAGGTGATGGTGTTTGAAAGAGAAACAACCAGAACGAATGCAAGGATAATGGTCGATGATGTTATGCTGGAACAAGTGAATGAGTTTGTATATCTCGGATGTGCTTTTAGCAGGGATGGAAGGTACACCGCTGATATAGAAAGAAGAGTGAATTTGGGGAATAGTGTGAATGGAGCGTTAGGTAAACTTCTAGGCGCTAAGAACCTCAGCCAGAAGGCCCAGCTTGCCATACACAACGCGGTGCTGGTACCTACGCTCACGTATGGAAGCGAGAGTTGGGTATGGAATAGAGAGCACGAAAGTAAAGTAAACGCGGTCGAGATGCGAGCACTGCGCAAAATCTGCGGAGTGACGCTCGCGGACCGCGTTTGTAATACCGAAGTAAGAAAGAGAGTTGGTCTGAAAGAGAGTGTCGGGGTGAAGGTAAGGAAAGGAATGCTCCGGTGGTTCGGGCATGTGGAAAGAATGTATGATGAAAGAATGACTAAACAGATATACAATGCAAAAGTGGATGGATGCAGAAGTCGCGGAAGGCCACGACACACCTTCCATGATCAAATTGATCGTGTACTAGCAGAAGGTGATGTCAGGAGCCTTAAGAACAGACGAGCGTGCATGACAAGAACTATGAATGTCAAAGAAGCAAGTGAGGTGTGTAAGAATAAGCCTAAATGGCGCTCTGTTGTTCGTGCCTACCCCGCAAGGGACCTGGCGTGAAGTTACGTATGTATGTATGTATGTATGTAATAGTAACAATATGCACATTTGGTCAGAAAACTGTCTAAAAGGGGCAATGGTTTTCCTAATCAAGATTTGAACATGAGCTCTTTGATTTTGAGACTCGAGTGCACTAACTACTATGCTAAGACATCTGTATTTATATATTTTTCTTTTTTACTTAGAGTTAATGAATTATTGAATTGCTGGTTATGATTACACACACACATCATTTGATCTCAATACATTTGTGGCAGAGTCAGTTTCATTATACAACTGCAATAACACTAGTAAAAATAGTAGATAGTATTACTCTTGTCACTGATTCTGTTTAACTCACTGGTATACGTTTCAAGATATTAACATTTAATCCCTATTGACAGTTACAATGTCTACAAAAATATAATACTTTTGCTATAATCATGATAACTTGATTTTATTTAAATAGCTACAATATCGATTTACGTAGTCTTAAATTTTTTAAAATACTCAAATCTAACACAAATAACATAGCAACTGTGCTTGTAAAATAATTAGTAACTTATCTTACACTCTTAAAAAAATAAATTTCAAGTGAAAATATTGAAATTAATACAATCATTTATGGCTCTATTTTGTTATTACTAGTTAGGGGGTCATAAAGACGCCGCCGCCATGTATTGTGCATTAGAATCCTTTATTAATTATTTTGTCTCGTAAAGTTTCGTTTAGTACCTAGATTAGAGGTAACAGTTGAATGCCAACTAGTTATCGGAATTAGTCATAGACAATTTTACTTAACATTGTTATACAATAAAATTCAAATGTCCACATCTGTAAACAGCATTTTATTATGGAATTTTGTTTTAGAAATAAAAAACAAGAAATATAATTCAAACGTTCAAGCGAAAATATTGAAAGTAATTGTTACGGAGTCTCCTAGTTGCTATACACTCCTTTGGATTTTGTTTTATTGAAAGAATAATTATTATAATATTTAGTTGCGTTTATTGCGTTTTACAATTCAATCAGTGTTAGAAGAAAAAAAAAGGTAATTGAAAGTTGCCAGAGACAATAACAAAAAAAATACTTTTTTACACAAATATTATGGCGGGAATTTAAAGCGTAGACATCCTCCCCACTTTGAAAGGTTTAGCTTTCAATTATCCTTCTTGTGCTGGTAACCGCACTATGTTGTGAATGGCTCTGCGGATGGTTCCTTTTGCCGTGTATACATCCACCACCCTGGTTATACCATCCGTGCCACTATGTAGTTTGGTAATCCGACCAAGTCTCCATCGTTGCGGTGGTGAATTTTCTTCTTTAATAACAACCATATCGCCGATGCATGGTTCAGGTGTAGAATTTTTCCACTTCGAACGTTGTTGTAATTCCGCCAAAAACTCCTTACTCCAACGTAACCAAAATTCCTTGCGAATCTTTTCAATCGCTTGATAGTTTGGTTTGGCAAGCTCGGGCGTTGGGAATGGTACAGACATCAATGGCCGACCTACCAGGAAGTGTCCTGGCGTGAGTGGGTTCAAGTCGGCAGGATCAGCTGATAGAGGTGACAATGGGCGCGAATTGAGGATGGCCTCTATTTGTATAAAGAGTGTAGCCAAATCTTCAAAAACGAGAGAAGCATTTCCTACTACTCTCTTCATATGGTACTTGGCGGACTTTACGCCTGCTTCCCAAGCTCCGCCACAATGAGGTGAATACGCAGGGATAAACTTGAATTGAATGCCTTCGGAGCTGGCAAAATTTAAGGTAGACTCACGACTGGAGCGTAACATTTTGTTAAATTCATTGTTGGCACCAACAAAATTTGTGCCATTATCACAATAGATGACTCTAGGTTTGCCACGCCTACATATGAAGCGTTGCAGACAAAGTATAAATGCGTGGGAGGTCAAGTCACTCACCACTTCTATATGAACCGCACGAGTACTGAGGCAGACAAACAGACAAAGGTAACATTTAGTGGTTCGATTTCCCCTCCCCCTTTTGCTACTAATTTGATAGGGGCCCGCAAAATCCGTTCCTGTAGAGTAAAATGGAAAAAGTCCTTCCGTTCTTACAGATGGCAAGTTGCCCATTTGAGGCTTTATAGTTTTTCCTCGATAACGAGTGCAAATAACGCATTTTTTGACAGTTGCTCGAGCAAGTACTCTTCCTCCAATCGGCCAATAGTGTTCTCTAACAGAGGAGAGTAGAAGCTGAGGACCCGCGTGATACAAACGATTGTGCTCAAGCCTCATAAGTAATTTTGTAAACGTATTTTTTCCGCATAATATGACAGGGTGTTTTTTATTAAAATTGTAAGGTGAATTCTTCATACGACCACCAACTCTAAGTACTCCATCATGATCCAGAAATGGATTTAAAGAAAGTAAATTAGATTTATTGCACAATGACGCACCATTAGACAATAATTGTATTTCATCCTTAAATGACTCTAATTGACTAAACCTAATCAAACTAGTTAATGCTTTATTACACTCTTCCGTAATCAAAGGACCCGAAAGTTTATTATTCTTATATCTACAATTATGTATAAAACGAAGAACATACGCAAACATTCTAAGTAAACGCTTATAATTAGAAAATTGATCAAAATTAACAAGTGACAAATCTTTACAATCGCCCACTTTTCCTACATGAACTTGTAACTTATATTCGGGTAAATCTATTGCTGAATTCTGAAGCTTTTGTGGCCACTCACTAAGATCCTTCCTTAAGAAGGAAGGTCCTTCCCACCACAAGGGATGAGCTTGCAAAAGAGGAGGGTCAATCCCCCTAGAAGCTAGATCCGCAGGATTTAATTCTCCTGGTACATGCCTCCAAGAAAAGCCCTGGGTAAGTTCATTTATCATAATAACTCTATTAGCCACGAAAGCCTTTTATAATGTTGGTTGCGCCTTGACCCATCCTAAAACGATAGTTGAATCTGTCCAGATAATCTTACGATCTATAGGACACCGAACAGAGTCTAAAACCTTACGGGATAGTTGAGCACCAAGTAAGGCTCCACAAAGTTCTAGGCGAGGTATAGTCAATATCTTTAAAGGACTAACTCTTGATTTAGCACATAGTAGTTTGACTTCAATGTAACCTTGGTTGTCAGTTGAACGAATATAAATACAAGCTCCATAAGCTTCTTGTGATGCGTCTACGAAGCAATGTAACTCTGTTGATATAGGAAAATCACACAATACATTGCGTGACACCGTGACTTGTGTCAAACATTTTAACTTCTCTGCTATGTTTTTCCAATCCTGGGCAATATGGGTAGGAACTTCATCATCCCAAGTTAATTTCAAAACCCATATTTTTTGTAATATAATTTTAGCTTTAATAATACAAGGGCAAAGTAAACCTAATGGATCAAAAATTTGACAAGTTAATGAGATTATTGTTCTTTTCGTTATTTTATTGTTTAAGTCTAAATTTACAGAAAAATTGAGTGAGTCGGACAAAGGTGACCAATTTAGTCCTAAGACTGTAGTACTTTTGGATAAGTCTAAAGCCTGTGATGTTGTCTTGCCCTGCAACACATTTGGACAATTCGTTCGTATCTTATGTATTGGAAAGCATGCAGAGGTCAATGTACTGCAAACACCATCATAAATATGTCGCAGGTCTTCCTCAGACTGGCAAGAAGTAATAAAATCGTCCATATAAATATCATGTTCTATAACCTGACCTATAATAGCATCAGGGCATTCATGTGCCAACTGTAGGAGACATCTAGTACTCAAAAAAGGAGCGGATGCAGTCCCATATGTAACTGTATTTAGTTTATAAACTTTAATTGATTCACACTTATTTTGTCTCCATAAAATCAACTGCAGATGGCGTTGAGAACTGTCAATTTCAATTTGCCTATACATTTTTTGTATATCTGCAGTTAATACATATTTATAATTACGAAATCTAATTAAAATAGAAATAAGATCATCCTGTACAACAGGGCCGATATATTGAATATCGTTGAATGATTTACCAGAGGTAGTTTTTGCCGAGGCATCGAATACTACTCTTAATTTAGTCGTTTCACTTTTGTCATGTAACACAGCGTGATGTGGGATATAATATCCAAATTCAGGCTTATCAACGGCACTTAAATGATTCAAATTAAGATATTCATCAATAAACTCACAATACTTACGCTTAAGATCTAGATTTTTATTTAATTTTTTCTCTAAGCTTAAGAAACGTTTCTTTGCTAAGTAAAAGGAATCACCAAGAGCGTTTTCTGGAATTTCCTTTAGTGGTATTTTTACAGAGAACCTACCATTTGGAAGACGTTCAAAATTTTGTATAAAGTGTTCTTCACAAACTTTTTCTTCTAGGGAAAATATTGGTTTGGAAAATTGCACTTCTTCAACCTCCCAAAATCTTTGTAAATCATTATGGATTTGCCTTGTAAAGTGGCATGTGACTTGACGGGGAATACTATCTCCTACCGGGCCACTGATCAGCCACCCGAGCTCAGACTTCTGCAATATCGGTTTACCTACCCCTAATACAATGCGCTCACAGCCTACGATATTCCAAAAAACTTCAGCCCCTAACAATATGTCAATTGCAGAAGGCTGGTGGAAATCAGGATCTGCGAACACGAGGTTGGTAGGTATATTTAAGTTAGTAATATTGACAGGCACACTCGGTATAGTACCTGTGATTTCAGGCACTATGAGACATTTTATATGTATGTTGAATGAACTTGTACATGACTGTATATACACAGAACACCTTTCTTTAATATTAAAATTCATGTTAGTTATGCCAGAAATACATATTGGCTTAATTATGTCTGAAGAAAGCATAATTTTATTTTTTAGCTTATTAGTAATAAAGGATGATTGACTCCCTGTATCTAACAGTGCTCGAGCAAGGTATGTATGCCCATTATTTATATTCATAACTTTTACCAAGGCAGTCCTTAGCAGCACTTGGCCAACGGACGTAGTAGACAAGCTGATTATATTGCAGGAAGAGGATGGTGAAGGTGTTGAAGTGTGATCACTAGCAGAATTTGCAACCAGTGGTAAGCTGGCCTGCTCACTGGTATTCGGACTCTGATGTTCATTGTGCAATAAATAATTGTGTTTCTTTTTACATTTACATAAACTTTTAACACGGCAATGAAATGTTTTATGACCTTCACGAAGACAGTTTGAACACAACCGCAGTCGTTGTACTTCCTTGAATCTATCCTGTATATTTAACTTTAAAAATTTATTACATTCACTGATAAGATGACCTTGCTCATTACATGAAAGACATAATTTTTCATATGTTTTCTCCTCTGAAATAGACACATTTGTATTATATTTGTTGTTATTTTTTACTTGAGGTGTTTGTGTTTGAAAATTATTGTATTTAATATTCTGATTTTGACTAAATTTTTCCCCCCGAATTGCTCTAGTAGACTCTAAAATATTAGCTCTGTTTCGAATAAACTCATAAAATTCTTCTAAAGTAGGTATGTTTGTTTTATTGTTTTTATACTCTTCCCATTTTATGCTTGTAATTGCATCTAACTTTGATATAACCATAAAAATAATTAAAGTATCCCAATGTACTGTTGGCTGGCCTAAAGCACTCAGAGCTCTCATATTTTTAGATACTTGATCCACTAAGCAACGCAATAATTTGTGAGACTCATTATGCAAGGTTTGTATGGCAAATAAAGCTTTTAAATGATTATTAACTAAAACTTGTTTATTATCATAGCGCTTGCACAATAATTCCCAAGCAACTTTGAAATTGGCAGAAGTAAACTCTAGAGTCGCCATTGCTTCAATAGCACCACCTCGTAAGGAGGATCTCAAATAGTGGAATTTGTTTATGTCTGGCATAGAATTGTTACAAATAATCAAAGATTCAAAAATATCCCTAAACTCAAGCCATTTTAAATATGACCCATCAAACAAAGGTAGTGAGATTTCAGGTAATCTAATTGGTTGAGAACTATCAAAGGAATGCTCATGAATACTGTGACCACTAATGTTAGACTTATTTTCATTGTCCTTAGGTAATGTTTTTTCTAATAAGTCTTCTAGGAAAGCAATAATATAAATGATCTGTTTCTCAATACCTTCTCTCTCTTCAGCCTCTGAATTAATTTCTTCATTTGTCTCACACTCCTCCTCTATCTGTGACTGAATAAATATGATTAAAATCTGAATTTAATTCTTCACATATTTTTTGCCTTCTTTGTATTTCTTTTATTTGTAAGGTAGTAAAATTTCTAACATTTTCAAGAGACTGAACATATTGATTTAATTTTGTAATTCTACCTTTTAAAGATGCACGTTTTCTTATTAATCTTGCTAAACATTCTTCCCTATCATCAGACATAATTAAATTTCACTATTATATTTGTATTTTTTACAAAAAACATGTATTTTACTTATACCTTTCTTTTAGCACAAATATGTAATAATGAAATGAACTTATATACAACCAGTTTGATTTTACACTCCAGTAGTTCTACTATGTAATACTGAATTGCCAATCTACTCCAGCAGCCTCCTTTTATGGTTATAGATTCCATCCAAATCCCCAAATCCAAGTAGGTATCGCGCGTCTTCCACGAGTCCAAAGGTTAATTTCCTTGCCAAAACTCCCCGTGGGCATTGGAGCTCCTTTCCGAAGATATTGGTTTACTTTATTTTGCACGGTCGCCACAATGTTACGGAGTCTCCTAGTTGCTATACACTCCTTTGGATTTTGTTTTATTGAAAGAATAATTATTATAATATTTAGTTGCGTTTATTGCGTTTTACAATTCAATCAGTGTTAGAAGAAAAAAAAAGGTAATTGAAAGTTGCCAGAGACAATAACAAAAAAAATACTTTTTTACACAAATATTATGGCGGGAATTTAAAGCGTAGACAGTAATAAAACAATTTATGGCTTTATTTTGTTATTGCCAGGTATTTTATTGTCAGGTGGTCATAATGACGCCGCCACCTACATTTTCTGTGCACCGAATTGTAATCCTTTATTAATTCTTTTTGTCTCATCAAGTTTAATTTAATAGATTACAGGTATCAATTGAATTCCGACTTGTTTTCAGAATTAGTCGTAGCCAATTTTACTTAACATTATTATACAATAAAATTCAAATGTTCACATCTGTAAATAGCATTTTTTATGGAATTTTCTTAAAGTATTGGAAAACCAGAAATATCATTCAAAAGTTATTCAGACTTAGTGCCGCAAGACGGGAGAATGTTATAACGGGACAAGTAATCTTTAATAACTTCCTAAAATGTAATAACAAAATCTTTATTTAATTTTAAAACCTGTTTCAATAGGCTTTTCATTTGTAATATATTTTTTTACATCACAACCATCCCCTTATGAGAACTATAACTAAATAAAGATATGACAGTTAAAAGAAATAAAGAACAAAAGTTTATTTCATGGACGACGAATATTAGAAACTTACTAAGAAAGACAAAGGCCCAGTTAAAAACAATTCTAAAAAGTTCCTTAAATCTTACATGAAAATACACATCATTTTACAGATAATAGTCCAACTTTATCTCACTACTACATTATTTATTATTTAAAACACATTTTATCCAGACTAATGTCAAGTCTTGGACATGAACAGACTTATTCGAACTAATCTGATTTAGATATAAGCTAATTATATTAAGAACTACATATCAACTAATAATAGTTCGATTTTAAATTAGCAAAATTTGAATTTACTGTAAAGATAATAATAACCATAAAAGTTCCAATATTGTTCTCGTGTCTTTTCTGTTTTGAGGAGGGATCAGATGGTATACCCGCCACGTTTCTTGTTGAAGTACGAATCGTGAGCTGTGTGCTGCATGTACTTAGAATATAGATACATAAGTAGATATGTGTAGTTCGCGTTCCGCCTACCACAGCGCGGGTGCATGTAATATCGTGTCCTCTAATAAATATTATAAATACGTGTAAATAACGCCTTTTTCTTTCCACGGCCCAACAGGTTATGGGCCCAGTGCGATATATTATACGGATAACTAAGTATTTCGCGAAAATTGACTGGAAATAAAGTGATTTTAGTGAACTTAATCATTCGATAAGTTGAACCAAACTACATTGTTGCATTTGCGTCGATCACGCAGTGCAAGCGTGCAGCGAGCCGCGCGGTTGTTTACTACATTCACGCCTCAGATATTGAACGAAATGGATTACAGTTGATTGTTATAGTATTGTGATTTTTTATGTTGAAAAAACATAGAATATGGCAGCCACAGTTAAAATCGACCAACTAACCGGCGACAATTATGATACATGGAAAATTCAGATGAGAGCTATTTTAAAGAAAAATGATTTATGGGAATATGTATCGGGAATTATACCCCAGCCGGCGCGTACGGATTCTAAGTATGCGGAATGGATCAAAATGGACGGAAAGGCCGAATCGGACATATTGTTGGCGGTCAGTCCAAGTGAACTCATTGCGTTGGACGGTTTGGAAACATCCAAAGCCATATGGGAGAAATTGCAATCTATGTACCAGTCGAGTGGGCCTGCTAGGAAGGCGTCATTACTGAAAAAGTTAGTTTTAACTCGAATGCAAGAGGAAGATGATTTGCGCAAACACCTCGCAGATTTTTTTGATGCGGTTAAGAAACTCAAAGAAATCGGTTTGATTGTGATTGATGAACTTCTGGCCATTTTATTGTTGTATAGTTTACCGGATTCTTTTGCAATGTTTCGCACGGCAATTGAATCGCGAGATGACTTGCCATCGACTGAAGTGTTGAAAGTTAAGATCATCGAAGATTATGATGGCAGAAAGTCGACAGTATTAGACCAGGGAGCAATGTTCATCAAGCGTACCAACACAAATGCCATTCAGAGGAAAACTCCGAATGAAAACCAAGGCCATGTTACTACGAACAACAGCAAAACTGTATGTTATCGTTGTGGTCGTCGTGGGCATTTTGCGAGAGAGTGTAAATCTAAATTTACGCAAAAACGGAGGACACGGAAGGCGGAAAACAAGGGTGAAACGTCTACGATGCTAGTCAGCACCACTGAAGAGGTGATGTTAGGTGAACAGAAAAAGCCTATTTGGTGTATCGATAGCGGATGCACTGGACATATGTGTAATGACAAGCGTATGATCAAAGCGTTTACCCAGCTGGACTCAGAACTCAGTTTGGCGAATAGTAATTTGACAAAAATTAGTGGAACTGGGAAAGTCAGTTTTAAAGTAGATACGGGCTGTGAAGAACGCCGAATAGATATTGATAAAGTTTTTTATGTGTCAGATCTGCGTACTAACTTATTGTCTGTTGCGAAAATGACAGATCGAGGATATGAAGTTCGTTTTAGGCAGAAGGATGCTGTTGTATTGTATATGCGTGCAGATCGAGTTGGGAACCTTTACCATGTTAGAATGAGTCATACTGGAGCGAACAATGTTGAGATAATGAAGAAACCTATAGACATATGGCATGAACGCCTCGGTCACCTTAATGAAAGAGATTTAAAAGCTATGGCCAAAAATGATTTAGTGTACGGCTTATCTTTCAAAGACAGTGAAAAATTGTCAGAGTGTGAGATTTGTATAAGTCAGAAACAGACTTGTACACCTTTTCCAAAGGGTGCACGACAGGAAGATAATATCCAGAGCGAGCTTTTAGAAATAGTACACACTGACGTGTGTGGCCCGATGAAACATGAATCGTTAGGTGGAAAAAGATATTTCGTTACTTTCATTGACGACAGATCGAAATGGTGCGAAGTCTATTTTATAAAAAATAAAAGTGACGTACTCAATGTATTTAAGGAGTATAAGGCTTATGCTGAAAAGTTTACTGGTTGTAAGATAAAACATTTGCAATCGGATAACGGAAGAGAATATGTGAATAATGAATTTGATATCTTTTTGAAGAAAGAAGGAATTAGAAGAAGATTAACAGCACCTTATACACCCCAACAAAATGGCGTCGCAGAAAGGAAGAATAGGACACTTATTGAAATGGCGCGTTGTATGATGTGTCAGGCGGGAAGCCCCCCTGCATTTTGGGGAGAAGCGGTACTTACTGCTAATTATATCAGAAACAGATGCCCTACTTCTTCGTTAAATGGTGAGATACCATTCACATTATGGAAAGGAAAGAAGCCTACTGTAATGTTTATGAACGTTTTTGGAGCTAAGGTATATTATAAGAAGAAAGGTCAACAGAATGGAAAATTTAAATCAAATTCACAACAGGGAATATTCATGGGATATGATATTCAATCTAAAGCTTATAGAATTCATGATCCAAGTACGAAAAAGATCATAGTTACAAGAGACGTAAAATTTATGAATGAGTCAGCATTCAGACATGAGTACAAAGAAATACTTGAAGAAGGCGAAGAAGAAAATTCTGATAAGAATGAAGTACTCGTTGATTTAACTAAAGTTAAAAGAAATGAGGAAGAAGTGCGTAAAACACCCCTTAGAGCAAAGAGATATGGAACTAGAAGCAACAAAACAAAAGATAATGTTCATGAGCCAGGGGAGGAAAATTTAAGAGAAATACCGAAAAGGAAGAGACAAGCTACAATATCTTGGGAAAAATTAATTGAGCCCCCTAAAAGAGGTAAAGGCAGGGCTAGATTACATCGCACAGGTTTGACTAGATGGTCTCGTAAGGGATATATAGCATCAAGTGAAATATCAGATAGCGAAAGTGAAGTTTCAGTCTCAGAAAATGAAGAACAAGGAGAGAAATTGACAGCTGGAATAGCGACTATAGGACAGATTACTTGGGATGAAGTTGAAAAGACAGATGAAGATAATGCTTGGATAAATGCTTTAGAAGACGAATTTTTAGCACAGATGAAGAATAGTACATGGGACATTGTACGTAGACCACAGAATCGTAAAGTTATTGGAAGTCGATTTGTATTTAGTACTAAGCCGAATGGTAAAAAAGTTAGATTAGTTGCGAAGGGATGTTCGCAAAGACCAGGGGAAGATTTTCATGAAACGTCTTCTCCAGTCGTGAGGACATCATCTATAAGGCTAATAGCTGCACTGTCAGCGGAATACGGATTGGAAATTCATCATATGGATGTTGTTACAGCATACCTTAATGGCTCACTAGAAGAAGAGGTATATATGGAAATACCGGAGAAACTGCATGATATATTACAAAAACTGTTAACAAACCAAAAGATGGGTTCACAAGGACATATCATCCAAGATAAGAAGATTATTGAGACAGCCAAGCGCTGGAATGAAGCCCTTGAAGATTGTGACAATAGTGTGTGTTTATTAAAGAAATCTTTGTATGGTTTGCGTCAATCTGGTTTGCAGTGGTATAAAAGGTTAGTGACGAAGCTGAAGAATGTTGGATTTGAAACAATTCCACAAGATCCATGCTTGTTTATAGCAAGAAAAGGTGAGCGAATGATGTTAATTGGCATATATGTAGATGACATAATTTTAGCTTCATGTGATAGTGCATGGTTGCATGATGTGAAGAAGGAATTATGTAGTACTTTTGAGATGAAGGATTTAGGAATAATAAGTCATTGTTTAGGTATAGAATTTTCTCGTGATGAAGAAGATAGAGTGTACTTAAGTCAGAGAGGATATTCACAAAAGATTTTAGATCGATTTGGTATGGCTGATTGTAAACCAATCATGACTCCCATAGATCCAAATGTAAAATTAGAAAAGCCTGCATGTGTGAAGCATGATATAATGCGTCAATACCCGTTTCAAAATTTAATAGGTGCCTTGATGTATTTGGCTGTGACAACCAGACCAGACATTTCTTATGTGGTTAATTATCTCAGCCAATTTAATACTAATTATGATGTTGTTCATTGGAAAGCCGCCAAACGCGTGCTTAGGTATATCAGAGGCACATTAGACTATGGCCTAGCGTATGAGAGGACGAATTTACCCCTTTTTGGTGTGGTTGATGCTGATTGGGGTGGTAATGCCGTAGATCGTAGGTCGTATTCAGGTTTCGCATTTATTTTAGCAGGTGCCCCTGTAAGTTGGGAGGCGCGTAAGCAACGAACGGTTGCGCTATCGAGTACGGAAGCGGAGTATATGGCCATCTCAGAAGCAGTCAAAGAGGCTATGTATTTGAGAGATGTGTTGAATAATGTTGATATAAATTTTGAATGTGTCACTTTATTTAACGACAATCAGGGTGCAATTAAGTTAGCTCAAAGTAGAAATTATAATTCACGAACTAAGCATATAGACGTGCGGCACCACTTTGTTCGAGATATGTGCGAGCAAGGTGTTATAGACCTGAAATATTTGTGTACTGAAAGTATGCCTGCGGATGTTTTTACCAAGGGTTTGAGTGGTGTGAAACATCGCGGCTGCATGGTCAACTTGGGTATGGTAGACGTATGTAAGATTTAACAGGTTGCTCACGAGTTCGAGGGGAGGTGTTGAAGTACGAATCGTGAGCTGTGTGCTGCATGTACTTAGAATATAGATACATAAGTAGGTATGTGTAGTTCGCGTTCCGCCTACCACAGCGCGGGTGCATGTAATATCGTGTCCTCTAATAAATATTATAAATACGTGTAAATAACGCCTTTTTCTTTCCACGGCCCAACATTTCTCATAAGCAGATTTAGAAGTATTGTCTCAAACTCCTAAGTATCAATATAAAGGATTCATAGTGATGTGTTTTTACTGTCAGCAACAATCAGCTTAATTAATTGCGCATGGTTGAAATAGTATGCACATTAAGTCATAAAAACCTTGAAGTGGTTAATGGTACTCATCTAGGATTCGAACCCACAATTAGTAAAACCGAGTTTCCGAACCGAAAGCGTTAACTAATTAAGCGTGAATTTTTTGAAAAAAAGGGCAACTAATAATTTAAAAAAATTACAGAGGTTATAATAGTTAATTATTAATACTAAGTCAAATGTTTTACTACGATAAATTTTGCTTAATCTTTTACTCTTCACTTTTACATCAAATACATAAAGTATATTATTTAGGTATTGTAAAACAGCGTATTCAAAAAAGCGGCTTGCTTTCTATTTATTGTCTTAAACGCGTGAAACCCAAAACAAGTAACAATAAAACTCCGCCCCCAAACCAATGTTTTACTTGTGTGCGTGTTCTCGCGTTGTTAACGAAAGTGTTTGCCAAGCGATTTTAGTCTTATGCCTGGTTAACCGCCAGCTTTGGTGATTGTACATGCTGTACCGCCTCATATTTCACCACTGATAATGACGCTCCGGTGTCGAGCATCCATTTGAAATGTAAACTGTTTACTATTTCATCTATACTATATTTTACTATTGCTACTTGTAAATACATTTATAAATTTAGGATCGAAAAAACTGGGTTTCGGTAGTACTATTGTCATCAGCTACTTGATCTTGCTCTTGGTTATTTAAATAGTGCATGTTGTGGCCTCTAATCGAAGATCCACGTGATCGGTAGAATTGACCACCTCTGGGCCTATGTCCAACAAAAGGTCTTCGTCCACGAAGTTTATCTGACCTTGAGTAATTTTGGAAATAATTTGAAGTATTTTGAGAGGTCCATCTCTGACCAAAAGGACTGCGCGTTGAGTAATTATTAAAATATGCACGGTTACCTCTCTGTGCTGTGCCACCTCGACCTTGCTAATTGTAAGATGGGTACCTTGCCTGGTTAAAATTTCCTCGACCTCCTCGACGAGCGTAAAACATGGATTCCCTCGTCTCACTGCGATTTGAAGACAGCTCTTTCTCTTTTGCTGCTTGAATAGCGTCCTTGAGAGAGTCGTAGTTGCGTGCTGTCAAAATCAACTCAAATTTTTGTTACGTAAACTGTAATGAAACACCGGAATGTTGCCATAGACTAAATATATTTCTTACACACAGATTATACATACAGATTGATGTCCACAGATGACACCCCCACTACATCAATTAAACCTTATGTACAAAATAAAATTATTTTTCTACAATACCAAGTATTTCCATAAATTTATAATGTTTCACACTTAACAAACCTTTTGTTAATATATCTGCAGGCATGTTTGAACTTGGCAAATATATAGCTTCAATCAAGTTGTTTTTTGTGACTTCTTTAATAAAATTGTATCTTACATCTATATGTTTTGAGCGTTTATGAGTTTGATGACTATTTGCCAACTTCAATGCACTTTGGCTGTCGTTGAATAGCTTAATTGTACAATACAAACCAATTATTTCAAACTCTAAATTTCTCAGGTATAAAGCTTCACGACATGCTTCAGATAAAGCCATATATTCTGCCTCACAACTGCTTAATGCGACAGTTTTTTGATTCTTGCTTTCCCAAGAAATAGCAGAACCAGATTTCATAAAACAAAATCCTGTGTATGACCTTCTATCATTGGCATCGGAGGCCCAATCTGCATCTACATATCCAACCAATTCTGCCTGTTCTTTGGAATACTTTAAACAATAACTTTTAGTTTTAGACAAATATTCCAAAATTCGTTTAGCATAGTTCCAATGAACTTTTGAATAGCAATTCAATCAATCAATATCTTTATTTGCGAGAATGTAGTTTATACAGGTGTTACACATTGTAGACGCACAGTACATTCTACCACATAGTGGTGTACAAAACGAATGAAATCAAGTTTAAAATTAAATTTACATAAATATTCTAATTAAAAAAAGTCAATTTTCCATAAAATACAAGTAATGAATGTCAAGAGAAATAATTACAAATAGATCATTAAGCTTTTCCGTATAGGTAATAGCGACAAGCACTTTTTTTAAGAAATTCATCTACAGTATAGAAACACTCCTTGATCAGCCACTTTTTTAAGACTACAGTGAATTTTCTTGGGGGTGCGTTTACAATATTATTTGGCAAAGAGTTATAAATAAGAGGAGCCATGTAAATACAGTTCCTTCTGAAGAGATCCAGAGAAGGCACAGGCATCTTTAATTTTACTTGCGTCACAAGTCTCGCGTTAACATTATTAAATTCTTCAAACAAGGACCCATTTAATTGGACAAACTTAGCGATTTCAAGTATGT